>CM067380.1:45421029-45482591 GCA_034510155.1 Eucriotettix oculatus
TACATTTCTACTAACTTATCCTCTACAGGAAAAATATTAACTGGCCTATAGTCAACCACATCAACAGATCCATTTACTTTTTCTATAGAGGCTATTGAAATCGTCTTCCGGCTAAAAGAGATTATATCAGTGGTTAGATACTTGTTTACCAATTTTAAATGTGCATTTTTAACTGGAGCATAAATATTTTTCAACAACTTAGTATTCAGTAGAGTGCCAGAAGAGCTACATTTAAACCCATTTACCATTTTATCTAATTCTGTCTCCGTTACATTATATCTACCAGGCATATAATCCTCCCAGTCTACTAATCATCCATTGATTGTGCTGTCTCAGCTATACTATCTACATATTATCTGTTAAAATTGTACTATGGTGATATTTCAGACTCTAGAAAGTTAATAAGTCCACACACTGTCCCCTGGTAACAGACTTTATATAGTCTTAAGAGTCTTCCACATAAAACACCGCTATTACTCCACGCACAATCCATTTTTATTTTATAGAATAGTATTTTTTCCCTTAACTCACTTACTAAGGAATTTCTTGCCATCTGATAGACAAACCAAAGAAATTACCCATAATTTATTGTGCAAACTAATGTATATTGCGAAATACTATCTAAATTTGAATATTGATTGATTATAGTAGAAAGGAAATAGAAATGTAAACTAAATCAGTTTATTTCACCAAAAAGGAAACAATATTACTCTGTTAAGAAAAAAATTCCATTGTCCATTAAGTGTTTCACGGTTACTATCAAAACAAGATTCTAGAACTTTTTAACTGTTTTTATTCATAATAAATTGTATCTGACAATTCAGAAGGTATAAAATATTCAGTGAATTATTGGTGATGAAGAAGCGATGGTACGATGCTCAACTTTCTTCTGTCCGTATGAAATATATTTTATTGCATTATGAAATCATGTAACAATCATCTGCTCAGTCTTTTGGTTCCTGTAAGAGAATCCGATTCAACTGGGTCTTGTTGAGTCTCCCAAGAGTTGAGCGGAACTTGTTTACGCCGACCAGATTCGTTCCATGGTTGGATGGCAGACGTCGCAAATAACAGGTATGGTATAGCGCACACAGCATACATGGACGCAGCGATCAAGAAAATAGCTCGCCATCCTTCTTCCATACCCTAAAAGAAGTAACACATAACCTCATTACTCGGATTTTCATAAAACATGCAGTGATACTTAAATTACAAATCTATTACTTAAAAACAAATGTGTTATTGTTCAGCTTTCATTATAATAAATATTATCCCAATTAGCTTTACTCTAAGAACTGTCTCAGATTATCTCAGATATTAAGAAAAATAGTAAAATATACCATTGTATGCAGCACTGCTCCAGCAAGAGGTGTTGATATTACTCCAGTCAGTGAACTAATGCCATTCATAATTCCTGTTAGGGAGCCTACAAAAAGGAATGAACAGCTAAGACATGAAAACAATATCCAATTGTTATAATTATTAACCTCGTTCCGTGTCCCATTTGTTTTGTTATGTTAGGTGAAAATTTACCTGCAAAGTTTGGTGCTATGTCAAGTGGATTCTGGAAAAATCCTGAAGAAAATGCACCAACGAAGCTGACGGCGAGTGTAAGGATAGCGACCGAAAGTGTAACGTTGCATCCGCTGAACGACAAACAAACCAAACAAGTGGCAGGAAGAAAATGAGCTGCGAAAAGTTTTATTAAAAAAGAAGTATTAGCTAACGCAAGACATTTTATAAACATAAATATATTATCATTATTATAACGCCGATGTCCTAATGTACTCATCAATCCAAATTTTGATTTCTAAAGTAAAAGTTTAGCTTAGAATAATAAAAAATATTATTTTAATTATAGTAAGGTTTATATATTTTTATTTTTATGTTGGCAGTGCCGGCTACAAGTGGCGGCTGCGCAAGGCGGTGCTGCTACCTACTTACTTGATTTTTCAAGAAGTGCCCGCGTATTTTAAAGTTGATCACATGTCTTTACGTACTTTCCTTTAACGAATGAAATTAGAAAGGAAAGCAGAATCAACGGTTACTTTAGAGTACAAAGACTTCTCAGAAAATTCTGTAAGCCAACCTACACTTCTCAAAATTTATAATTAACATTTACTATGATGGCGACAAGAACATGTTATAGTGGATGCAGTAAAGATACAAAACAAGTTGGTGGTACGAAAGTAATTATAATGGAAGCTGTAGTGATAACGACGCAAACAGCTTCAAATATATTTATGAACTAGCTATACCCACGACTTCGTTCGCGCGGAAATAGTTCTTTTTATTTTGCCCAAAAACGAAACAACAGGTACAGAATTTTGAGAAAATAGAATTCATTAAATATATTAAAAGTAGAGTATCATTTATTTATGATCGCTTCAGGACAAACCTTATAACTCGAATTTGGTTTAGACCATACGTTTCGGAGCCAACGAAAAAGAGCAAATACTAAATATTAAAATTTACATGATCTGGCAAATAAAACCAATTTACGTTTGCGTCGTATCGATGATCCAAAGAAGTTAATTGTTTCTCAAGGAGTTAGCTCTCTGCCAGCAATAGGTTAATTACGGCGCGAATCCTACTGCAGCATGGATGAATTGAGAATATTCTTTCGTTCTCTCTCTCTCTCTCTCTCTCTCATGCTGCAAAAGTTATTATAATAATAACACAGTAAGTGGGTGAATGGTATAGAAACGCTTAATAAGTTTTAAACTCGCAGTTGGTTTTCACGCCGCCTTTCGCGCGGCAATTAAATAGATTTATAAATGTTTACATTAATATCTTCTGAACTCTGAAAGATATAGAAATTAAACATATACGAATGTTTAAGTTAAAATTACTGTTTCAATCCCTGAAATTTTCATTGAAATCCGTTAATCCGTTTTGGAGCACAAACAGATCATGTGAATAGGTTACTCGCATTCACGTTTTGGTAACTTGAATGCACGAACGGGAAAAAACTTTATATATATATTAATCTCTTCTGCAATATATTGTAATGGAATATGCTCTAATATTTAAGTTCAATTTCCTGTTTTTAAACCCTCAAATTTACATTAATCCATTAATCTGTTTCGGAGCCTATACGAGTGAATCATACAGAGAGACAGACAGACAATTTATTTATTGGTATAGGTAAGATTTGGGAAGCTATAATGTCAGTTTCAATGTTGACATATATTATAAATAAAATTGGATGTTCGTGCACATGTTCCGGATACATTTAAACACGTAGCTCACGGTTTCGATTTTCAAGATTTTCCTCAAGTGATATTTTTTACGGACAATTTCCTTGATCTCTTATAATAGTTGTCCCTACTGTTAGTTTGTATCTAAAACAGGGGTGTTAAATTTACGCTCACACGCCCTAATAATGATCAGAATAGATTTTTAACTATGGACGGTTTCAATCGTTTCTAATAAAATGTAAGATATGTACCGTTTTCTTTTTTCTTTATTGCCATTTATATATTATCTCAGTTATGTTTTTTTTTCGTCCATGTAATTTATGTTATTCACATTTCTATATTTTTATTTACGTATTTTCTTAAGTCTTTCCTCGTTATATTTTTATTGTTTTAGATGTAGTTTTCTCATTTTAAAGATACATTGCACACTAATTGTTTTGACTTGTCTTTTTTTCTTGGTAGAAGAGTAATTAAATCAAAAATCTTGATCTACTTTATGCTGTGAGAATTATTATGTACAAAATTATAAGTGAAAGTTTATACTTACAGACGATTACGGACAACTTCCTCACTCTCACAAGGGATATTTTTCTCTTGAGAAGCTCGTCAGCCAAGGCACCATAAATGTTAGCGAACACATATTGGCATAAAAATGGTAAGCTCGACAGCCAGCTGCTCTGAAAATTCGTTAAAATTATGTTAGCATTGATAAATTTTGGAGAATTTTATTAAATTAAAATTAAAATTATCGATATTATCGGTTGCCGTTCTTGAACCAGAATTGTTGAACACAAGTCAAAATTAGTTTCGAATATTGTTAAAATATGAAGTGTAATATTCATTATAAAGTAAAATAACTTTATATTCACTTCATATTTTAACAAATGCTTGTATATTCGAAACTAATTTTGACTTTATAATTTTTTGATAAGTTAGATGAAACGTAGTATTTGTATTAATTAAATTATTTGCTGATTTATTGGCCGCGTTTTTATTTATTTTGAAGCGGAACACTAATTTGTTTCAAACAAATGGCGAGTTTCATGAATACGCGACCAGAAATCGTTCAGCTCTAAGGTCGGACAAGCATCGCCTTGCTCTACACCAGAAAAGTATTCACAATACCGGGATAATTTTATACAACAGCCTTCCGCCAGAGGTTAAAAATAGTACCTACAAAAGCTTCGTGAAGCAGGGTTAAAACTATTCTTTTAAATGGCGCGTTTTACTCGGTACAGGATTTTCTTAATCGTCCTTCTAGTATTTAAAATCAAGGTTCCTGCAAAAAGTGTTGAATGAGCTGCCTTGTAAAATAGCACATCACATATCTTTAAAATTTCTATTCAGTTTTTTCTGCTCTTTTGTTTGTTTCATGTATTGCCTGGAGCTACGACGGAAGGACAGTTTCCTGGTCGCAGAGCTCCAAGTAGTTAAAACTCCATTGCGTGTTTCTCAGTGTGTGCTTGTTTGTGTTTCCCAGTTAATGTGTGACATCGTGTGTCCGTGTTGTGTTTATATTAACTTTTGTCTATATACATTTTCTTTTATTAATTTATTTTAAGATTGTCTTTAATTATGTACTTTATTTTGTTCATTTTTAATGTATGACGTATCCTATTTCCTCAATCGAGGACTAATGGAAACAACAATAAATCTAAATGTAAGTAATGTAGTTCTTATTAGCACAGAATTCATTGTGACCAAAAATTATAGGAAATTAAAGAAGCCAAGAACCTGGATTCGACCTTATTTAAATTTATGATAAACAGTTCACAATTTAAGCAACGAATTAATTTTGAAAATTACTTGCTCAAAAACTTCCCATTCTACGTTGAGGGGCGACGTTGGATATTTACTTCAATAAACCTGAGCCCATGCTTGAGAGAAAGGATACGGTGGTAAAGAAAGCAATACCGATTTATACGATGTTGCCAATTAGCCTTCGATTCTTTCGACGGGAGACTCCTTTGAATTTTTGAAGTATTTATTCAGTCTGCAACTGTTCTATTTCGCAGAGGCACGCCCCGACCCTAACCATGAAAACCACTCTCGAATACGCGGCTTGTGTGACAAGTCCGTGGTTGAGATGTAATTGAATCAGCATTTCCTCTCTCTGAGATACTTGGCAGTAAACACACGAGTTCACAACACTTAAAATTATAAAATAAATAAATTAAGCCATTCCCAATTTCGCACTATAGCAGAACGTTTCTAATAATATTTAAACACTCTGTTCATCTACAAGGAAACCTGGGTGTGTTTAGGTAGTAGTGCGCCGGAGTCTGAACATTCACAAGAAATTTGACTTACTTAACTAGCCTTTTCAGATTCGTAATTGGCATATTGAACGATTTTTTCTTATAAATTTACTTGTAAATATTTTACATTTACATTTATTTAAAAGACTGGTGTGATTCTCAGATTTCTTTTTTCTTTCTCTGACGTCTTCGAATCAATCATAAATAAAATTAATTTACTATTAGGAAAAAGGTTTTATTCCCCCCCCCCCTTCCCCAAATAAGTTGAATATTTGATAGGAAACTGAATTCTGAAATTAACGTTGTTATAGTTGATTCGTATAGTCGTATTTATTTCTCGATTTGCGTAGTACAGACTGCAGGTAACTAATACAGAAAATAACGGGAACAGGAAAGAAGTAAAGTCCTCACCGATCATAAAATTTTTCGAAATTATGATGATAATTTTTCCCTAATTTATATGTCACTTCATGAAACCAAATATATTTCAATGTTGATTTTCAAATTTTATTGTGAAGGAGGCTTCATCAATTGCCATGAATTATAAAAAAGAAAGTGAGGAAATATCAAAACACTACTCCAAGGTTTAGATTAAAAAAATATAAAAAAAAGAATTTCAGTTAAGTTTGGACGTAGACTTATCGAATCTCGTTCTACAAGATTCGATAAGTCGATTTAAAAATTACGATTATGATTGGCAATCAAATTTAACGTGGCTAAATTTAAGACTCATTGAAAAAATTTTTCGATGTAAATTTCGACGATTCTTGGATGTATGTTGCCGTTTGTGTTTGGTGAGCACATTGAGCAATAACTTCTGGAACTCCCAAGTTCGAAAAATGCTCCGTGTAAGCCAGCACAGTCTGGAATCACATACTAATCCATGAAGAAATTTAGAAATTTTATATGCTTTCGAAATACATGAAGGTCTGTATAATATTTTAAACATTTTATCATATAACCGTAACTCTAAGCAAGATTCCATATTTATGTTCATTTTTTTAAAAAAATTGTAATGTTTCATAGTTTATAATTTATTTTGTAGATGAATATGGCAATTGCCGAAAGCTCTTTCACAATAAAATTTGAAAATCAAAATTGAAATATATTTGGTTTTATGAAGTGACTGATATAAATTAGGGAAAAATTATAGCCATAATAAATTAATTATCAGTCTTTAAAAAAATCGAAATTTAACAAATCTGGTCTACATAGATTGTCCGAAGTACTGTGTCCGACAACGTAGTTACTTACTTGTTCGAAGTCGAAGCCCAATGCCTCCTTCAGGTATTTGGGAGCAAGGGTGACGAAGGTGTGGAAACCCCAATCGTTGCCCCAAGCAGCGACACAGCCCAGCCAGAACTGCTTCGACGTGAACACTGCTTTCCAGGGAACATCTTGTGGCTGTAAACAAATGTTTTCTAAATCTTCACCTGTGTCATAACAACACCAATACCATTTTCAATTAAACGTCGGTTTCAATTATGTCAAATAAAATGTAATTTATTATCAATAACAGACAGTATATTCAAAAATATCAGCTTAAAATAACATCTCGGTACCTATTTTTTCCATCTTCAGTTTGTGACGACGTAAATTAATAAAACTAGTGAAAGGTTATACTATAAATGTTATTCAAGCTTCCTTCATAACCAATCTAAGTGTACGTTCATAATTTAAATTTCAGTTAAATTTCCTACATAATTTTTCAGTCGAGCAACAACTTGAAGAAGGCTACAAATAGGTACCGAAACGTTTTCATTTAAATGGATGAATTTTTTTAACTGAACCGTCTGTTATTGATCATAAACTATATTTTATTTTAACCAATCCCATTAGATATTCCAAATGATGTTAAGTAGTATAATAGGCGGTTGGGGGAATTTAATTTTGTATTTGAAATAAGGACAAATTTTATTTTAAGTTTATATAAAAACAAATTTATGTAAATAGAAATTTTAGGGTCCATTAAAATCATCACAGCTATCTCAATTGCATTCAGTAAGACTCTATCTACTTAAGGGTCTTTTTTGTGGGCTTATCGTACAGTAGTAAAGTCGTCAATACGCATTTTTTGATAATGACACTAACAGACATGGCCGTACGTCTTCTTTCCTCGATTCCAGGGAATTAGGTGAATGAACTGCGGCTGACTTCTCTAATCCTATGGCCAGACTCTTATTTCCTAGTCGCCGGGGTCCAACCACCACAATCACTCCTCTCAAGCTTCTTCTTCCTAAATTATTTTCCCAACTGGCTTTCTTCTCCTTCCAAGCTTCTTTCCAACGGCACCATCTCTCTCATTTTCCCCGCCACCTTTCTACCTCCAGGTTTCTATTTCCGACTGACCTATTTCTGCATCTTCACCTCTCCTGGTCAACACTCTTTGGGGGTGGATGGCGTTTCACATGACCCCCAGCCCCAATCAAACTTCCAGTTTGGCCCGCGTTTTTTTTACATACTTAGTGGGGGAAGATGCGTCCTTCGAAATTCCCGGGTGAATGACCTGGCCCAGGTAAATGTTCCTTAATCCATAAAACTGTGGATTTAACACGCTTTGGGCCTCTCTTCGGCGCCAGCTTGGAGCCTGCTAGCGTATTGATGCCGGCTGAGTGTCTCCAGTGGGGAATTTCTCAGCCAGTGTATCGCCACTGATCAATTAAGAAGGCAATTGCCACATAAACTCATTACAGTAGTATCATTACTTTCCATCTTCATAGCTTTTCTTGTAATATTAATTCTAAAACAGATTTCTTGTCTAATTGCTACAAATCGCGGTTGGGAAGACCAGGATTACCGAAAAAGATCTAACAATTCTCACAAATTCATATTTAAGGTTTTTATTGCATAAAAATATAATTAATCCTGTATAAGATAGTGGCCCATATATGAACCACCCACCATAAGTACAAAAAAATATACTTCTCGTATTGAAAACTAACCCTAAGCAACAGATTAGGGGTTCTTAAATATTGATAGAGTTTTGTTTAAGAGCCCAATTTTCATTATCTGAAGTTGTCGGACTTAATTTATTGAAACGGTGGTTTCCAACGGGACGTGTTTTTGCCACTATTTTGTGTCCACAACCAAAAATAATCTACCCACAATACATTTAGAAATACCTAAGCCTTATAATGGAATTTTGTATTTTTATGCCTGATATGAGAAAGTGGACTTTTTACTTACCACATATACAGCAGTCCAAACACATTCTGAAACGGATAGTGGTCTATACATCGACCACCTACTTTTTCCTCTCACTTCCAAAGAAAATAAAAATAAAGTTGCATATATGAGCTATAAGTTATGCAATAAAATTTTTTTTCCAATTATTTACAAAAAATAGTTTGTCCTATAAAGGGTTAAATTATCTACTGTGAAATTAAAAATAAATGTAGTTAAACTCAGAGACCCAATTATTTACACCCATAAGAAAATCGAGGAAGACGGGTGGGAAAATCGGTTCAATATCGGAAAAAGTCGAAAAGGAAAAGTTATTATTTTAAAATTAAAATAATTCTTCCGGCGGAAATATGTCAAAAAGATTCACAAAATATCGAATTAAAATAATTTATTTAACAAATGTCTGCATTATTATAAGCTTTCAACCATTTAAAGGTCATAATCATAACGAAAATTATGCATGACAACGTATATTTTAGGCATGGCTGGTATACATTAAAACTGCATGCTTTTAGTTTAGATGATTATGAATTGTTAAGGGTTGAAAGCTTCCGATAATGCGGTTAATGGTTAAATAAATAATTTAAACTCGATATTTCGTGAAAATTAATTTTTTATTGTTGAAAGCTACTAATTTTAGATAATTTTAATTTAAATAAACAAATACATATTTTTATTGTAACGGAATGGTTTTACTACGCAAATAAATTAATAATGAGAAAAATATTTAAAATAGCAAATATGCGATATGCTTTAGAATAGGGTTTTTTGGTATATGGTTAAATAGTGCGTGTCGTCGACTAATAGAAGCTGATTTGAGTAGTTGAGAGTTTATACTTGATATATTCCCTGTGACCACTGAATTAAGGTTTTGGATGTAGAGAGTAATGTGGAACTTATATGAAACCAGCCATACTCAGGTTCAACAAGAGAAAAGCGAGACACGTGGAATTCAGAGGTCAACTTTGAGTGATTTACGAGACAACTTTTAGTCAGGCTAAGGAACGCATCGTCTACTCCATTTGAACCGGACCACACACTGCTCTAGTAAAAGTGGATTATGTTTTGCTATTCACTTGTCTTGGCCTCTTTTTTGTGGGGAATTGCAGATTCATACTTGGACCACCAGCTTCCATCAGTCATTACACGAAAGCACAACGATCTGTCTAGTTTAATTCAATACATTTGCAGAGTCTGCTGGTTGATAAACGTGGCACCCAATTCACTTCTTATCAAATCCTCGTCATATTAATATGACTTCCTTATTAATTTTATTACACAAATTGTATGCTGCTCAGTTGAGACTCACGTTTTCACTTGAGTTAATATCCTTTAATCTTTTACCCAACGTCTGAAATAAGTGGAACACTTAATCACATCTCTGTAAGTAGGTAGTCCACTTCTTCGGGGTAATATCAGTATGTACGAGGGTCAGTCAAATATAAACTGGAATTTTTTGTATATAGGACAGTCGGAGGGCCAACCACTACCGCTCTCTCTGCCAATGTTAGTCTCATTCAGTCGATACTAGAGCAGTGAGTGAGCAAGAAGTTCCTGCTTCCGTTGCTTGACGGATTATTATAAAGTTTTGGACGAGACCTTCAGAAATTTTAATTCGACTACGGGCACAATTCGGGGATGATACTCCAAATTAGCGTGTACGAGTGGCACAACTGTTTTTTTGAAGGCCGGGAAATTGTGTAAAATCAGACTCACGATCGGCGTCCTCCAACTTCCATTATAGAAAACAACATCCGTGCAGTAAGGGAGCTTTTGGAAGAAGACCGGCGCCTCGCAGCTGACGAATTTGCTTATTAAGTCACGGAAGTACACATTCGATCATCAGGAATGACCTTGGCTGCATAAAGATCTCAGCGAAGTGGGTTCTTCGGTTTCTTCCTCCTGATCATAAAAACGGCCATTTGGAGATTTTCCACAGGCTTTTGGCCCATTTTGCTGACGAAGGTGACGGCTTTCTCAGTTTTGGTAAGACATGGGTTCATCGTTACACGACTCAATCGAAACAGGCGAGCAAAGAATGACGACTAAGACATGAGGCAGCACCAATAAAGGCCAAAACGCGACTGTCTGCAGGGAAAGTTCTTGCAACCGTGTTTTGGGATTTCAAAGGCATTCATTTGGTTGAGTTCCTCCACGAACACCGAACAGTGAACTCCAAATATTACAGTCAAATGCTGGACAAAACAAAAGCTGCATATCGCAGAAAAAGAAGGCGTTTCCAAATCAGAAGCGTTATCCTCCTTCACGACAATGCAAGGCCTCACACGGCACGCATAATTCAGACCAAATTGGAGGAAATTCACTGGGATCAGCTAGAACATCCACCATACAGCCCATATTTGCCATGAGACTACCATCTGATTGGACCGTTGAAGAAAACTCAAGGAGGTCAAAGATTTAATAGGGATGAAGAGGTTTAACTCTGTTCTCAATTGGTTAAAGACTCAGTCTTCAGCTTTTTATGATGACGGATTCAGGAAGCTTCCAAAACGCCGAGAAAAATGTGTTTCAATACAAGGAAACTATGTAGAAAAAATAGTTTTGAAATTCTATCGTTCTAGTAAAATATTTTTAAAAAATTGTCGTTTATATTTAACTGACCCTCGTCAAAAATGTTGCCCGTGATCTTTAAAACACTCCATGGATACGAATATCTTTGTAAAAAATTCCACCGCCTCTAAAAAGCGTGGAAAATGCGTAAAGGCTCACCTCAGGATCTGTTTTGGTGAGGTTTCGTGCGAGGTAAGAGCGCTCCTGTGCTCCGAGCCTTGGATGCTGCGCCGGGGTCTCGAACACTAGGATGAACCAAGCCAAACTCCACAGCAACGCCAATGCACCGCTGGTGTAGAACACCGCAGGCCAACCTAGCTGAGACAAGATCCTCCCGCACAGTGGCAGAGAGACCACCATCCCAAGGGATGCACCTGAAACAGGTCGCTAATGTCCTTCAGTTTGGCCTTAGAAAAACATAAATAATACACAATAATAATTTTAAAATATTCATCTTTAAATTACAGATTTCGAACCATGTACAGTATACATTATTAGTCGAATAGAATCAACTGAGAAAACTGTTTTCAAGATATCAAACTTTTCAGTTTACAGTAATTAGCATAGTGGGGAAAAAAGTTGCTTTAATTAGCATTTGTAATTGCGGCTTCGAAGCGTGGCGGACATGAGCGATTATAGCACTCTACCTGTTCCACACATTACACGTCATTATCACACACGACTAAGTAAGGTACTCGTTAGGAGAAATTATTTTATGTCCAAATAGTACGAATATACACGTAAATTTACAGAACCCAAAATCAATAGATCGAAATTTAGCGTTTAACCTTTCATATTGGCATCTAGGCAAAAGGTTTCGTTCAGGTTGTGAATCAACTCGTAAAGCTTTTTTTTAGAAGTTTCTATTAAATGTGACAGAATCAGACTCGAAAGCTGACACAGGAATCTTTCTGTGTCGTTTTTTGCACTTAACGCAGGAAAATGCACCAATAATCAATGAGGCCATTCGCAACCAACAACCGGTTGCTGATCGTGCAACGATAACGAAATGCATAAATTATTCACAAAATTAACGAAAGTATTCTCGTTGGAGTGGTTATATAAAGGTTACTGAAGTTTCAAACTGGCCTAAAAGTGAAATAATCCACGAAGTTTTCATAATAAGTTCCATCGCCACATTCACTTACGCCAAATTTTTTTGCATATTGTTTCTTTCAAACATTAACCCTTATCTTTGCTTTTAGCTTGAGTGATGCGTTTAGATACTTGCCTGTGACAGCGAAGGACATGAATTTAGAACGTTCCTGAAGAGGAACCCAACGGGCGACGGCGGAACTCAGGGCTGGGAACTGCACGCCCTGTGAACAAAATTACATGTATTTAATAAAGGCTGTCTAGTGTTAACCACGACGCTCCAACACACATAGTGCTAATTTCCAAAAAAAATCTTTCATACATCGTTTTCATTTTATTAATATTGTATGAAGCCCTGGATGTACAAGTGAACTCTCAAATTATAAAACTGCATACTGCATGGAGCTAACTAAAAATTTTGAAACTGTCCTTCAGGAGAATCGGGAATAAATATACTTTTGATTTTTAATAGCTTTAAAGTATCTCGGACTACTGGTAGCTCACGACGACGATTCTTAGAACATGCTTTTATAAGTATTACACAACTTTCTCTGGAATTATTTCGACGTCACCTTCGGCTGTTTCGATGATACGGCATTCGACCACGCGACTTGGCAGCAGGACTTCATTATGGGTTTGATTATGTTGATGCTGAAAGAAATATACCTTCTTCTAGAATCCCTCTCAAGTCTGTAACTGGACAGCTTTACAACTATGGAACGACCAGCTAGACCACCCGCGTTCTGCGTCACGAGGCGACAATAATACGCGCCATCTGTGAAAAGCAAGGCACGTAAACCTTTCGCCAAGCAGGGTCGTGCACAGGCTCTGTCCACTTGCTAAGTGGACTGCACAGGATGGAGTCAGAGTACGAAACGTAGAAAATTGAAATAAGAGACGGAAAAACGTGGCTGAACTTCAGGGAGCTGTAGACAACGA
Organism: Eucriotettix oculatus; assembly: GCA_034510155.1. Lineage (NCBI taxonomy): Eukaryota > Metazoa > Arthropoda > Insecta > Orthoptera > Tetrigidae > Eucriotettix > Eucriotettix oculatus. The sequence continues at coordinate 45,434,276 of CM067380.1, forward strand.
GAAGAAGAAGAAGCCACCCTATCATCTGCCGGAAGACGCGGACCAACGTAAGTAAACGTGCAATAGCCCTGTCAACTTTACGAAATGGAGTACAGTTGGTTTCTGTAGATGAGCTAGAAAAACCAAATTTTCTTGTAAAAACGAACCCTGAGATAAAATATTCGCATTTGCATAAGGGAAATAATTAATTCGGCAAAAAAACTATAAATTAAATTCAAATTATTACAAGAATTCAATAATATTCATAAAAATCCCACCAGGCAACGGAAAATTTTTCATCTCGTCTCCATCTTATGTGCCACGCCGAACAAAAATAATCCACTGAAACCATTTCTTACTTGTCTCCAATTGTTCTCCCATTCGCCTTCTTTTCTTCTACGTCCGGAAAACACTTTTAACCCACTGAAGGGGACGCCCTCTACCTTAGAGTACCTGAATTTCGAAGTCGAGACACGCCTAGAAAATAGAATGGCACTAAGAAAATTACGCTCAAGAAAATTAAAACTTCACGGAGGAAAAAAAAATTCTATGCCGGAAGAGGGAAAATTTATAACACGATCAGTAGGCCTACAATTCCTTTCGTGATATAGAAGTAGTGATCATATGAGCGTTGCGTAGTTAAATTCATACCATTTCATTAAAATGTATTCTCAACAGCGAGAACTACGGATACACATGTATAATACAGCTGTAAAAGCAATTAGCGTGGTGTTTTCTGATTGGTGCTTGGGCATTTATGTAGTAGACTGTGGCCCTTGGTTCCTTGCCTCATATTTCGGCCTTTATTGGTCACAGAATGTTACGTATTTCCAGTCTTATCCCTGAAATTTAACTTCAATGAATATCGGAGCCTTAAAGTTTATTTGACGATTGGCTGTAACTCCTGCAATAGCTGTCTTTCTGGCTCACTCATCACTTTATAATACCAAAATATCAACATAATAAGAACCTGCGCCAAACCCTGCAGAGCGCGGAGGACGAGCAGAAGAGACCAGTGCAGCCTGGCGGCTGGAGGAAGCAGCAGCGACATGATTCCGTTGACCAGAACAGCGATTCCGAAGACCCTCTTGAAACCCAGCAGCTCCGCAACGCGGCCTCCAGGTGCTTGGAACAGCAGGTAGCCCCAGAAGAAGGAGCCCAGGATGATGCTCTGAGTCATCTGGTTCCAATCGAACTCTCCAACTATGTGGTTCTGAAACGATATAACGTTCTAATTTCAGATATAGATTAACCACGCTAACACAACAAAGCATCTATAATTATAACGATAGGTGAAATTAATTCTCCTTTGAATTATTTATCCATTATATCACAATACATTACGAAATAAGACCTGTCGATGGCGTGAGGATCATCAAGACGATTCCAAATCGAAATGAATTGAGCACCATGTAAATAATCTGTTGATTTATTGGAAAATTCCACTCATATATACTTTCGGTTGTAAATGCATTAATTGCCTAGCATCCCTTCGTACGTAAGGTTCCAAGACAATGCATTGTCTATTGTCTAATCACAAAATGCTGGGAATTAATTTCCATTGCAGTTTTTCCCAGTAAGCTGGATATTAGGGATATAAGGAATTATATACACCAGAGTGTAAATAATTGGAAAGCAGAGCAGAAATATTGGCTTTGCACTCAATTTAAATCCTACGACCTACACAAATCGTGGAATCATATCAAGGTTAAAGCAGAAAATCAAACGTATTATGAGAGAGGAGAAATAAACTTAAAATCAAAGCTAGACCACAAAAAAGACACGTAGTTGAATATTCGATTAAAACAAATTACCCGCATCACTGTTGAAGAAAACTTTTTCATCAGCGAGAAAGCGAAGGAATATGTTATATATATCTGTGAAATAATCTAGATAATTTACGTTTTGAACACTGAGTGATACTGTACCGTGATTATTATTTAGTTGAGTGAAATGGTGGTTGTATTTTAAATTTCAGGCTAGCAAACACCAATTCAGGACAGTAGTTACAAATTTAAATAGAAAACAAGAATGCCGTAGTCAGGATCAGGATTTTTTATTGCTTCAACAATTATTACAACTGAAGCTGTGGGTCTTATATCCAATTTGAAGGGAAAATACAGCGTGTCGTTACATATTAAAAATAAGCATAAGCATGTAGCTGATCGAGAAAACATGAAAAATCCAAAAATACAATTTAAAGACTTGATTCTTGAGGATACTCATATTTTTAAGAATATGGATTTAGCTATAAATTAATGTAGTGAAGTAGGGGTTGATGGCCAATTATGTCTTTAGACAATTGCAATAAATACTAATATGTAAATACTTGTAAATATTGATTTTAGAATAGTAACTTAAATATGATAGTATATATATATATATACATATATAAATTTGGTTTTCAATAACCTCATCTTCTGTTTGGAAAAGGAATACAGGAAGTTGACGAAGGTCTTTGGTCTATTTATGGAATTGTTGTATGAGAATAAAATTGTTTTTTAAAATTTCTCTTGAGTTGGAACTATAGCTAGCTTAAATTTTATAATGATTAAATTGTGGTAAAATGGCTCGTAATGAAATGTTGTAAGTTGATTGTGGATATATGTTGATATATGGGAGGTGTTGGGCCTTAAACAGTTGCTTGCTGTGTTTGATGTTCGACGTAGGATTGTGATGCTGCAGGTGCTTATTTATCTGTTCCTTAGTTGCTGCATTGCAAAAGTTTATCTGTGTTAGACGTATGCAATATGACCACGTGATACTGAAATAGAAGGAATAGAGCTTCTTGATACTGAGGACAGCTTTGTTTGTTTTCAGGATAATTAACAATTTATTTTGCATACTAAGCGCCAATTTCTTGACAAACAAGATCAGATAATTCTAGAACATTTTGTAACGACGTGATTAGGGGTTCGTAAATAGATATGAGGATATAATCTGTTTCTCTTTGGGGACTAAACGGAATAACTTAGAACAGTTTAATAATTACTTTACGCCAGTTTAATGTAGTGCCAATCTACAGAACTCAAGAATGATGTTCCTGTACGAGAGGTTGATAGCTTCATGATGATCCTTTGGTGAAGATAAGTCTGGACTGCAGTTGTTGAGAGATCGGCTTGGAACTTGGAAATGTTTGCCAGAAGAACTGTTGTTAAATTCTTCAATTTCTGACATTTAGACATTTATTGTAATTACATGTCTAAATGTAAAATGCTTTCTAACAACATAAAGGGACTTCTCGTCCGAAATACAAACAGGCTCAAGGATGCAATGCGCCACTTTTAATCGTCCAAAGCACCACGTTTGACGCACCTCTGATCTACAGTGTATGTAGGGTTTTTCAATAAGGGCGGGTCGATGTTGAACAAGCTGTGGGTGAGGTATTAAGGAAATTCTTTCTTTATATGAAAGGGCATACATAGGCCACACACACCTTGTTTGAAAAACCCTACAAAACTTTAAAAATGTCCACTTTCAAAAATTCAATTTCTCAGGGTTGCTAGACTAAGGAGACAGTTTTGCGCTTTGTAACCAACTTGGGAGCTGATTGTTTCAAGGTTATTTACATGATAATACTGTTTAAACGTTCCTGGCACGGCAGTTGCATGCGTCGTAACGGTTAATGCAGCTAACGTTGTACCTGAATATTTATATACTTGACGTAAGGTTAAAACATGCTCATTAACATAATTCTCTAGATTTTTATTTCACATTAGCTTGATATCAGGATTTAATATATATGATTAGGGCAGTCACGCTACCGTTGTATCTGTGTTACAATTTCTTTGCAGAGATAACCTGCCAGATTCCGTCTATAACCGACACACAGACTCTATCATATTTGCAAACCATCCGGAACTAGTAAACTTCATACATTCTTCGCTAGAGCACGTTCTAACGTCGACACAACTACTAGGAAACAACTAACTAGAGCACTATTTGCAATTTCTTTTGGAAAAATAGAATACCTGATATCTTAGCCAATTTTTTAAATATTGTCAACAAACTTCAAAATCAAAATATCAAAGACTTCATAGCATTGATTCAGAACAGCAACGGTAAACATATGTATATCACTATCCTCTTCGTCAATTTGTTCAGAACTGCGAATTAACATTGGGACAATTGTCTTTGTTTGGACGCTGAAAGCAACCAGAAGCTCTTCATGAATTCCTAGCCCAAGTAGTATATCGATTGGCATTGGTGGAAAGTGTCGACGAGTTTAAATCTACTATTCCACAAATTTCTATCAGAAAATAAACTAAAAGTTGTAATAATTGACATTTTGATATAATTTCGTAAGGGCGCGAACCAGATCTTCATTGCTGACCAGTTTGGCGATTAAAAGTCATGAAATAGCTTGTTGATTTTCCCAGTCTTTTAAGAGAAATTTTTAGATCTCCTTTGTCAGCTCTTTGACGTCTTTCCGTGGTTCAAATGCAATTTCAACCGTCATTTCAGTTGTCAACTCTGTGTACTTTGTCGCTCGAAGGTGAACATTTCTATTGTATGTCATAATAATACTCTAAAGGCAATGGAACTTTGTTGTTAACGTTTGCTAGGGTTGCTGTGAGATTAGTGTCTCGTCTGAAAACGGGTGTGTTACGCTGATTTGGGCATCGGAGTAACATGCCAAGTGTTCTTCGAGAAAATTAATCAATATTAACGAGCCACACAGTGATATGAAGAAGCAGCTGAACTGCAGTTGAAGGTTAAATGGCTACAGAAATAATCATTATTCGACCTCAGTTGTCAGAGTGAACACATTTTTCTAATCTTTTTGCGCCATGTGCAATGTTTTAATGAATTCTGTTTTGGTTCTTGAAATTTGAGGGAACAAGAAATATCATGGAGTTTTGTTTTTTCTTCTGTCAAAGCATATTTAAGGAGCTGTGCGGGAGCAGATACAGGGACACAAAGAGATGCAAAGTTTATTGTTTGATGTATTTTCAACCAGCAGCAGTGCCTGGGCGGTACGCATTGTAAGCGAATGCCTATGGCGGCAAAACCGCCTGAGCTAGAGCGGTTGACGAAGTAGACAGAGTTTCTCCACTCTTAACTAAGAATTTAGATGCAGTTAATATTCTTTAATTAACGCTCTTAAAATGGGCCAATTTGAGCATTACTATATGATTTTTGCCCATTTTAGAATAATAAAAATATATTTATGAACCATGTAAACTCAATATCGTCAATGGGTTAGACACGATTGCCATTGAGTAATAAATTTGATCTGAAATAATTTATTCATGATTGTTGAAATTTAGATTTAGACTTATCATATTATTCAACTAGTTTTGTTTATTATTTTAAATGTATATTTAAATTATTTCTGAAAATATTAGGAACTAGTTTTAGTTTGTAAATTCGTAAATTTTTGATTTGAATACAACAATTTTCCGTAAATCTGTATCGAGATTCGAATCTTAGTTCAATTCGTAGCTCGTATGAATCTTAGTCTTAGTTCAATTAAGTCATGTTTTGTCTTAACATGTCCCTTTTACAATTTTTAAATATAATTTTTTATTTAATCTTGGGGGCGGCATTTTTCCGGTTTGCCTACTGCAGGAAAAACATTACAGTTCGTTTCAAGTGGAGTCGACCTGACTTTGAAGCTCTTCATTGTGCCGTCAAATCAAATTTATACCACGTTGTCAGATATTATTGCCCACGCAGCTGTGCTGCAGTGCGGGTCTGTTGTTATTCATTATTGACTTTTAGGGATGTTGTCTATGTCTTTACTCTCTGTGCTAAAAGGATGGTGTAATATCTATTCCATTGTTACCAAATTTTGATTGTTCTATTTTCTCACCTGTTCCTTAATCGTTACATTGGTCCTGACGCTGTCATCTGTGGGACATGCAGGTTTGGCCGAACTTTCTTCCGAGGTGTCTGTCTGATTTACCATGGCCACCACAGATATGTTGATGTTGACGCGTAGTAGAAACGTCGCCATAAAGCCGAGGAAGAGCATGATGCATAGCACATATCTGGCTGGAATGCCATCTAAAACAGTGGTTCACAATTAAAATCATCTTTCAACCCCCATAGTATATTTCAAAACACATATTTCAGAGAATTTTTAAGCCTCGCCATTTTAAATGTTACCACTGAATTTTTTATTCCTTAAAAGTAACATACACATCAACTTTGAATTTTTTCTTAATACCAATCTTGTATTTCAATATAAGATTTTGTAGTTCAGAACCAATAGATATTTATATAACGTGTAAGTTGGAAAGGAACAAGTTACTTTCCGAAACAAGTATTCATTTTTACCATTTTAAGCTCAGAAATAAATGAGTAAAAAAGCCAGATTTGTATAAATATGTAGAATAGTAAAATCCTTGTGTAAGTGACTAAACGTGCTTGTAAAAATAATTTTATTAGCAATCAGAAGCACATAAATCCGTTATCCTAGGGGCTTGAAATTTTACTATTTTAGGCAAAAAATAATGCAAATTGATTATTACCCTGCTTTACATAAAAACAAAAAATATTTATGTAGTAGAATAGCAATGTGTAATTGATTCGTGGACATTTCATAAATAACATATGGCAAAGAAGAATGAAAAAAAAGTAAAGTTCTTTCTCTGGATTAATAATATATTAATAAATTTTATAATTATATATACATATAATTTATATTTTTACAGAATGGTATGCAATTATTAATAAAACTAAAGATAAAAACTTTGTAATTGTAATTTGGTTATTGTGTGTAAATGAAAAAAGTTCTCAGCCTTTGTATAAAGTCTGCAACGGTTTTTTAAAAATATATATATAATTTAGATTTTTAATAAAATTATATTATTATTATTTAATTAGCGACCTTTGAGGACAAAATATATAAATATCAAAAATCATATGTGTCATATTCAAATTTTAAATTCTTGAAGACAAATCGTTTCTTAAATAAGGTTTGATGCTAAATGTGTATCTGGTTCATTTGTCCACGTCTTAAATTAAGCCATTATACAACAGACTCTTTGAAACTTTAAAGGCATGAGCATACGCTGTATTTATAAAACTTTATATACTGCATATAAGCTATTTTGTTGATTTTCACAATAGTACTTCATAATTAACAGAGGATGTCGTCATGTATTTATTTTCCCCGAAATGTTCAGAAGGCCATTTCTCGTTGTTATTTGCGAATCGTCGGAAAAAAGGTTGCTTTTGTTTAATTTTATTGATCTGTTAGTGTTTTACTGATCCAAAGCAGGAGTCACTAATACGCGAATCCCCTGAAGTGCAAGTCAATACCCTCTTCCCAAGAAGGCGGATTTGTTTATGATCACGTGGTGATTTCCTCAAAAATAATATTTTAGACTCGAACACTAAAAATTAACTCATCACAAATAGCAACCGAGGTAACAGAATTCCTAATTGTGCCGCGAAAGTTCTGTGTTATTACGTTTGTCACTACGCAAAAATTAATTATGTGTACGTGAATTGTATAAGAGTTTAGAATTGGAAGCAACAAATTATTGAAAAAGATATTAAATAATAATAATGTGCATTGATTAGTTAACTATAAAATAATTCAAGTGAAGTTCAAAAATTCCTTTATTGATTTCTTGCATCCTGCGTATTTTTCAGAGAAATTTTTTTGAGATAAAAACTCTTAGATACATGTATTACGTATTCATTACCTTAATGATTAAGTAGATATAACCTGTTTTGACCGAATTAAAAAATAATCTATATATATCTCAGAATGTAACTAGCGTCATGGAATCCCGCCCATGATATTTGGATCTGCCAACACTGCCTCTGCTATTAAAGGAGATTTGACAGCTCTGGATTACCCTCATGTAGCCTGTTACCCAAAAAAGGCATATATGCATATATTTACATAACTTTTCCAGTTCAATAAACGTTCCTCCAGACAGTTTGTGATTTATAATATTTTTTAGCAACATATATTCATATACCAAATGGCTGCAAAGTGGAATTACTGTTAAAAAATCATATATTCTACTATTAATTACGAGGAGAAATTGAATGTTTTTGGATAAAAAAAAATTATAACACAATTTAATGCGTCACTGTCATTCTTTTCTACACGGCGTCTGTTATATGATATGATTTTGTCATATTTTGATGCCTTTTAAAATTTTTGTGTGTAGGGAAATACAAGCTCACGTGGAAATTCGTTTGTTCCCTTCTCTTTGTACAGGACAACAGACCTTGTATAAAGTGACTGAAGTTCCTATTTGCACCCAGGTCGATGACAAGAGTAGATATGAACACACTGAAAATCTCATCGGTGGGATTCTATGACGCTAGTTACTTTCTGGGTTATATAAATAGAATAATTTTTAATTACGGTAATGAATACATAATGGAGAAATGAATGGGTTTTATTCAAAATACATTCCTCTAAAATAATACCCAAGATACTCTAAACTAATAAATGAATTTTTGAACTTAACGTAGCTCGTTTTATATATCTATATATATCTTTTTATCGCCGGGACAATAAATATGGCTAAATAACACAAATAATATTATCAGTCGCCAATTAACAAAAAAAAATTAATAATTTGATAGAAAATTATTTATTTATTTTATTTTGGTCGTAGCTTTGGTAAATTTGTCGAAGTCATCTATATACAGCATTATCGGACAAATCTTCCTGAATAAATTGATGGACTCAGTAGTTAAATATAAAGTATAAATTATTATGGAATAAATATTTGGTCAATTTTAATGTATTTATGGGTCATTAGTGAAAGTAGAATACAATATTTTCAAGAGTTATCAAATAATTAGATTATATAATTGAAAATTTCTAGTATATGTGTTATTACATAAAAGATTATAACAAATATTTGGATGGCAAAATATTGAAATTAAAAATGCAGGTGCAGAAAGAGCCCTTCCGGTCTACTTGGACCAAAAACATTCAATTTCTCCTCGTAATTAATAGTAGAATATATACTGACAATTCCTTAAAATATTATTCTATACCGCGTACTTCGTCATGTCATATCGGTCGTGTTCACATTATCATGTCTATATATAATTCTTAATTGTCAAATCGATCATGTTCACATCTCAATTAAGAACTTATCCTATGCGTTTCCTTCGATGTGAATATGACTGAGTGTCAATTAAGAATTGTGTATTGTACAGGAGATTTAGCTAGTTGTGTGTCAACTCGATGCGCAGTAGACAACTCCGCCCATATTGTAGCAGGGGTAGACAGGAGCTCACTTTAACTGCAACTTTGTAAACGCAGCTTCGTAGTGTAAAAGCAATTGTGAAAACATTGGCATTAGGAAATAAATTACTGTCAGTTCAGGATATGTTGTAAGTCAAGACACACGTCCGTGAAATGTAATGAATACAATTAACGGTTTTAACAATGCTAGTAGAGTTCCGACAAAACCGTTGAAGTGGAAGTTCCTCATCAAACGACAGTCCTCCCCTTCCCCTTCTCATTTCCCTACTGCGCATCTATACATGCCTTTAAAATTTCACCAACTGTACTAGACATCGTGATGTGAACATAACCGATTTGACATAACTAAGAACGCAGTTCATAATATATTTTTTAAGGAATTCGTAAAATGCGTATTATGGCCAACTAGGCCGCAAGCATCCGAATTTTAATCTCAATATTCATATATATATGCGGTCAGACAAATCTAATAACTTTGAAAATACAAAATAAATAATTATTGAGAAAATTATTAAAAAGTTTTTATAAACTAACGATTGATAAAACTGAATTTCCACTGCCCATAATGAACCTCGACATAACTACTCAGAATTACACCCCTTTCCAAAAATTATGAGAATCCTTCTTAGGAAAATATATACATTATGAAGAACAGCCACTGTTGAACTTTTAATGCGGTTGTACCCTCAAAGGACCAGACTGCCAACAACAACTTTGATATATCCTTATTTCACTAAATTTGTGCTGTCACTCTCATGTAGTCGTTCAGTAATATTTTCTTGAAGTCGAATCGGTAGATAATAGAAAACTAGTTCGATCAACCAAACAAGAAACTTGGTAATACAGTGGAAATAACTTCAAAAAATACACTGCCACTGTAACATTGAAACATTTAAAAATTTATAATAACTTACACAACATAAAAGTTTAATTTTTAGTGCACTTGGCATGTGTCGGTGAGGTCGGAAGATGCCACGAGATGGTGAAGATTAACATGAGCTTCTTAAAATCGGACCAACAAAGAAGTGTTGGTTGTTAGTAGCTTTAAACAGTTTTGAAGAAAACAATTTAATAGTATTTGAAATTGGGGACTGATAAGACTAATTATATGTGGTGTAGTATAAAAATAAAATAATCCTAGAATTTTTTTCAACTTCTAAAGCTGCGGCGCTGCCTAACTGGCAGGAAAGAAATGTTTTGAGCGGTGAGTGGCGATTATTCAAAATTGAGTTCACTGAAGCGGGTCCTGCTTCGAAGCAACCACCAGTAAATATACAATTCAGGTGCATAAGCAAGCTTTGTAATCCAGGAGTATTTCCTGGAATTAAGTGACAGTATAAATTTCATTACAAATAAGTGACTCAAACTTTGCAGATATATGGACCGAAAATTATAATACTTGGTGCTTGATAGAATATTAAATCATTGCTTTTTTTGGACAAGGAAGCTTATTACAAAAAAAACACGATGGCCTCTACGAGTGACTGTCATTTTTTAACTATAGCATTATGTAACTCGGTGAACGATCGAGTGAAACTGCACATCTAAATTCGTGCAAGGAATTACCTACCATAATTACATGTCCTTCACTCTCAATTCTTCGGGGAGGGGGAATTAGCAATAACAACTTCAATTCACCTTTTGAAACCCTTTAAAATTTCCTCTAGCACCTGATTAGCAAATATAACATACAGTGGTGGCTGGTGCAAAGTGCTCATGTACAACGTACACAATTAATTTAGGAACCTTTACAATAATTGTGTTGTGACTGTGTGAATTTCTGCTTCTATTCCGATGACTTAAAAATTCCGCTAGCTACCGCTATTGCAGTAGGCTTTGCCGTGTGTGTGTTATCCAAGGCTGTAGCACACGATTTATGTCTGTAATGAGAACCGTACATGCGCAGTATTCCGTTTCGCCCCACCTGCGCCACTAAAGCTCAACAAACAATCTCTTTTTGGTGCTCTGGATGCTGCAGCACGTTGAAACCCGAACCGTGCAGTGCTATGACACACAGTAGCGGCCGTATAAGGCTACAGTTTTGACTAATTAAAAATTATTTATGTGTGAGGAATTTTTGGAGTTTATTTTAATTAATCAAAGGTTATTTTAAAGAAACAACATTTAAGGCGAAGCATTTCGAATGCTTTCATCACACTGACAAAACTATCACACTGCCCTGCATCATGTGTGACTTATTCCTAAAATTATGTTTATTTATTTAAAATATGTACTTTTGAGTATTCGGTGCCAACTTGGTTTAAAATTTTTCCGCTTTAAAAGCGTAGTTACTATTACATGTTATGTAGACGCAACATTTTGGGTCATGTAATTTTCCCATAGACTGTCGTAATGCTGCTGTTATACTATTATTAATACTTTTACATAATTATCCTCGTGAAAATTGCTTTTGAGGGGACGTAGCACGTATACTTAAAAATTCAGATACCACAACCGGTAACATGTTTCAGTAGTAAGAGAGACAGAATGTCTTCACTTGTGGATTACCGATCCACTTATAAATAATGTGCTTAATAATTACTTTTTATTTCAATAGCAAGCTTTCGACATTGCCATTTTCAACTTTAAAAACGACGAATTTTAGAACAAGGATTTATAACCACAAATTAAGCTTAAAACCGAAATCCAAAGTAAACGGCGTTATCTGCGAATTTCAAAGATTTTAATCATAATTTTAATTTCGAAGACATTACCATCCTTCATAAAAACATCTCTAGAATTAAATTAAGAATTTATGAGACCATCTATATTAACCTAAATAGAGACATCATAAATTGTAGGAAGGAAGGTGCTGCAATTGGATAGCATTATGCCTATATTTTAAATAAATTAAAATGAAATTTTAATGACTGGATTTGAATTTTTCTAATTTTAAGTTTTTTCTGTATTCAATTTCTATTATTTCTTAACATTATATATATACATATATATTTGAATTTAATTAGTTATATATGAAACAAATCAGAGATCGATTTAATTGATTTTAGCGACTTTGACACAATTGTAAAATGTAGGCATTTATTTATTGACAAAACGTCGTCGACGTTGACCGTTTTTAAATATACACATAATTTCAAGAGGTATGTATATGTAGTTATATAAATTAACTATTCTCATAGCGATTGCTGTGCATAATCTTGTTTTTTAATTTGAAAATGATAATGTCGAAAGCTTTCTACTGATGATAAAAATTTTAATCTGAACTGTTTTTGGTTGACTCAACACTTATACTCTACCAGTTTTATTGCTAATGGCTGCAAATAATCTATTTTGCGTGTTTAGCTGTAAAGAATGAAATTAATATTTCAAAGATTATTTTATTTTTTTACGTGTATAAATAGAATAATATTTCCTTGAAGATAATATATGCAAACAATGGGTAACTTGAAAGTGTTTCACTCGGCAATGAAATTTCATACACTTTCAACCCACTTAGGTATTATGTTTGTAACATTGGTGGGATTACCTGTTCTTAGTATTCGCAAATACGTTTTGTTCCTTTCGGTCAGTCGTGGGGACGGTGTCGTGGTATCTACTTACCTCTAAGGTTTCCGCAGCCCATGTTCCGCCAGGACCGCAATCTGCGACAGAGAGAACTGATGTTAGATAGAACCCGATTCCTTCCCCTTCCACGTGGATCAGGTTCTCGACCAACTCAAGAGAAAGACACGACAGGACACAGGAATCGTCGTGACACTACTCAGAATGTGATACCGTTGTATCATGCACTTCCAGTGCACCCAGCTGTGATTTGCAGGGGGGAAAAAATAGTCCAAAGAAACTATATTATACAGCAGACGTGTACTCAACCATTTACGAAATAAGTCAAAAACCATTAAAATTTACGTCATCTTTTTCTGTACGAAATGAATTTCACATGTCACCGATTCACCGCCAAAAATATATGACAATAAATTTTAAAAATGAAAAAAAAACACAATCATCTCAGAATTATTTAATTAATAAAGATAAGTTAACATTTTTATATAATGCCCCCTGTACCCCCAAATTTTAAAATTGGCCCACTAAATATCTATACATGATAATTAATGATAAATCCAAACTTTGGACAAATTGGCACAAAAACGAAAACTCGACCGACATTGTATAACATTTATGTTACGTCCACCCGATAATAATAAACTAAATGCAACTAAGGACTTATTAACAAACTACAGATACGGAAAAATGAGTTTATAAAGTCATAAAAAAAAACTTTTAGCCAAAAAAACATTACGCAATTAATTCTCACTATTAACTAAATAAAGTGGTATTACAATTCCCCAACATATATTAAGCAAATATCTGCTACAATATTTAGAGAGAATGGTATAGAAGAAATAAATTTCGGGTTAAAACCGACTAATAATATTGAATCAAATTGAGTAACGCCAAAGATACGTTACCTACGATTGAACAGAAAGATGTAATATATAAAATTGATTTAAATCAGTGAAATAAATTTTATAATTGGACAAACTGAAAGTAAGTTAATCCGATGAAAAATATGAAAACTATCACAGCCCTTTCGTCCCCTCATAAATCATGTAAGCACTTTAATATTGTGAAAGTATTACAAAAGATTAATAATAACCATAAACAAAAAACTTGGAAAACTACTTATATTTACAGAACAGAGATGACACAGTAAACGCACGAAAAGAAAATCTTGGTATAGAAAAAATTTATGCTAACCTTCTGGAAATCATTTAATCGAGCGGTATAACAGAACTGTAGTAGATGTTTATTTGATGGCTTCGCACAGTAAACTATGAGCCACAATAAATTAGAAGCTTTGCAAATGCCAAATAGACAACATTTAAAAGTGTAAACAATACGTTGATAAATTGCAGTTAGTTAAAAAAATTAATTTTAGAAAAGTATTGAAACCGACGAAGGATGCTGCAATAGATGATATAATAGGACCAACATTATGATATTTTGATTGGTCAGATCTTTTTATGAACCTTCATCGATCTGCGTTTTATTCTCCTTTTTTAAAATTATAGCTAAAGCAAAGGTCACACAACTCTTTTATTCTGTTCCTAGTGTTAGCTCTAGAACTGTCAGTCTTAAACTAAATCATAGCGTAGCAATGTTGCAATATATTGTGTATAACATTGATTGTGTAGGGGGCACCTTTAGAGTTGAGTAAGTGCAGTGTCCGATTTTTGTTTACAAAATTTACTTTATAGATACATTTTGAAATTTTCTCTGCCAAGTGGCATAGACCAATTTTAGGTTGACCGTCGACGGGTGACCGTCACTCGAAATGTTTTCCTAAACTGATGAATATTCAAGAATCTGAAACCTACATGGTCCCTGCCATCTGTGAACTTCAGATAAGTCACCAACTTTCAGTCTCTCTTTCCTGTCCATATACGAAAAATAAGGAATTTCGCTCCGTTACATTGACGACTACATTAGTAGAGCAATAGAACGGTCAGATTCATTATTCCCGAATTTTTAATTATTTCGTGAACCCTGAAAACACCGCGTCACGTGAGAACATTGGGTAATTGAGGTTTTTGCCCTATTTCTATGCAATGTTGGCTTTTGCTTCACTGTTGAAGCAGAGCTGTACATGTGATGAAGGTCTTAATGTTGTAAGCCGCTGATGGTAAATCTCGACTGATTTCTCTACTCTGGCTCAGCGCCACCAGAATTTTACAGTAACAAAGTATTTGCAAAGTCCATCACCGATAGTATCTGGGGCACAAATCGCTTTCAATCCTTTCGAATTAAATACGCCCCCAACCGGCTTGAACTAAGCAATCTTCCACCGTTTTGTCACCGAGTGTGAGTTGGCTGGGTGAAATGATTTATGCGGAAGAAATCTCTGGTAGGTCAAAGAAACTTTTCGCACATCAATATCCGTCCAGATTCTGCACTTACAGTGTTCAAACCATGTTCAGTACAAAACTGGAGTCAGGCGTAAAACGCAATGGCCTGACGCTTAAAATATTCCCACACTGAGGTGGAAATGATAACGAAGGCCGTATCTTTTCACTCCATTGGCGAGATACTAAAATAAATTCAACAACGTTCTTAAAAAATAAATATATATATACATACCTATCCTACATTTAATACGTAAATCTAAAAAAAATTAAGCACATGGTTTACGACAAGATGCATTTACATTTTTATCGTTCACAGATATTCTTATACCGTTAAAATAAATTACTACCCAAATAAAAATGTTTCTATTACCTATGTCATAGACTTAATAAAATAGAAACAAGAAAATTTTTCTACGGTGGGAATTTAAAACCACTTCCTGTTCATGTAAAAATAAACTTTTGATTAAACTTCCCGGGGTCTGAATGACGCTGAGAAATTGAATGCGCTTTTTAAGGGATCTTGCAACAAATAAATGCTATGGGTCGTTGTAAGTTAACCGAGGCTATCAGAACTGTAAACTGAGTCAGCGTTAAGGTTCAGAGCGATAACCTGCCCGGCTTGCCTCATTCAAAGTTGACACCGTCGACCTATCAAACTAATTCCAGCATCAATTAAGATTCGTCAACTGAATCACTGTCGTAATAGTGAATTATTGTACAGATTATCGGAATTGGGGTCGTTGTACCATTGCAGTTTTGTTTCCTTCATTTGGTAGAGTAACCTCTTCAACAGAAAATAGCTATGAAATATAGCTGGAGAATAAAGTGAAAGATTGAAAATAGTATTATTGAAAAAAAAACATGTAAATAAAGGTGGAGAAATTGAACACCATGATTTCCAACAATTTAAGTCAACGAAGTACAGAAGGAGACACCGTCAAATACAATCTTAATTAGTGCAAGTTAACATTTAATTTAAAGAATTTAAACGCCTCTTTTTAAATGTTATGTTCTGATACACGTAAGACGAAGTATACAGTTTATTATTATTGTCAAATTACTTGAAATGTTTCTACAGATGTTTATTAAATTTAAAATTGTACAATTGATATGAAACTTTAATAATGAGATCACCAGAGCTTCAGATCCGTAGAAGTTCCGTGGCAAAGAAATATCTTCCGCAAAACACGACTTAATGGAGGTCGAAATGATAAATAGAAATCTAAACAGCGACGAGTATTCGCTCGGAGGAAAACGTCCAAGGTCGTGCGGGTTGTCATTGCTAATGCGTGCCATAACTTGGAAATGCGCTAATAAGGTATTCCAATGTCAATAAGAAATTTCAAAACACCTGCTCCGATTGCACTCCATTCCAAAAATTATGAGAAGCCATCTTGGAAAATGAACACGTTGTCCATAGTAGCCACTTCTTTTACAGTTCCCAACAGATGAAATCCATTTTCTTACTATGAATTTTTAATGTGGTTGTACCCTCCGTTTATTAGAGGAACAAACTGCCAAAAACTTTCATAAATCCCCGTGAACTCGTTCAATCTTACTGCCTTGAAGTAAAATTTGAAGACAGTAGAAGAAATTTTTCAACTAAAATAAGAAACATACATTCATAAAAGGTATAAATTTACCGTCTGTTATATGTAATTAAACAATTAATGACCTTGTACAGACTTCATTCTATCAATTTAATTCGTAACAACGTTTCGGTATATTTTTATGCCTTCGTCAGATGTGATTCTACTGTTATGTTTTAATGCTGTTGTGGTAAGTTTGATTTAATTTCCATATAAATGTTTTTAAATTATGGTCTTAATTTCAACTCCCTAGGTTTAATCTTCTGTAAATGTTTCCTCTACAGGGAAAATCCCGAAGAAGTCATAAAAATATGCCGAAACGTTGTTACGAATTAAATTTATAGAATAAAGTCTGTACAAGGTCTTTAAATGTTTAATACACTCATAAAATTCATAACGCCTACAACAACGAAAAATTAATTTTTTTCCCGTTGCACATGTGTCTGGAAGACCGGAGGAAGCAAGCAAATGCTGAAGATTATCAGAAGCCACTGAAAACCGGACTCTTGCACAAAGAAATGTGTCGTTTGTCTGTTACTAGCAGTAAACAGTTTTTAGAATAGCGATTTCTAAGCAATTACTAATGGCAATTAACTCGATTCGGCAAAATGCAGATAAAGTGGACCCTAGGGTTACGAACTTGATTTGTTCCTCGAATTTGATCGTAGCCCAAACCTGATCGTTATCTGATGAATGCCTCATTCGGCTAATCAACACGTTCTTCAATGATGAGAAGAGATCGTAGATTTGGGCCTCTAGCCTCTCATGTGAGAGGGGTAGGAAAAACAGAGTTGCAACTAGGCGGGAAAGAATTCTGAAGTAGAGAGCTGGAGTCGAAAAGGGGAAGTATGAGCTAATAATGGTCAATTGTGAAAGATCCACTGAAGTCAGACACAATTTTGAAGGGTTATCAATGGTTATTTATCATAGATGCTGAGAAAAATTATTTTGACTTGGTGGTTGACGAACTAGTTTGCAAGTTGGTGTTAATTGGGTTGACTATCAGGAGGCTTAAAGCTGCAGAGATTCGAGGAGACGAAAAGAAACATCGTAAACGAGAATATATAATGTAGATATATGCATACATATACGTATAACAATTAAAAGCTGTACTTGCTAATATTGCAAATACCTACTTACTTATTATTTAAATTTTTCAGTTACTTTATTTATCTAGTCTGATTTTCTGAAATTTTACTCCTGTTTAAAGAGTTTGTGTATTCAGAAACAATAACTTATGCGTTGAATTATTTGTTAATTGCAAACTTCCTTACTCCAAGCTCGCCCATTTTAATAATTACGTTCTATAAACTAACACCCAGATATTTGAATTTTTTACTTTGTTTCTCTGCCTAGTTTTCGATTTTGCACACTGCAGGAAATACAATTTTCTTTCTTTATAAGAACAAAACTTTTCATCTCATTCGTTACGTAATAATGGTACTTTTATCTAGTCATTTTCAAGAATTTCAATGTGTGCGACTTTATTCTTATTGTTGCATACCTAAAAGTGGGTTTACACAATGTGAGTTGACTGGAACTCAAGAGAATTGACTCGCATGCTACTAAATTTATAGTAAATTGAAAGCAAAATATTTTATATCTGACTGCTCCGATGGACAGGAATGATAAGCTGTCAGGAGAATTGATGAATATTGAAGGCTACGTTGCTTGGCCCACACATTACTTCAAGCGTTGTGATTGGTTCATTCAAGGTCACACCCCTCGCGGTATCTAAGTGTCATCGGACTTCTTATTTAAAACAGACTATACTCAGTTAATGCACGATTCTAATTCCGTTTTCAATTACTACTTGTCGATCTTCGCTAGTTTATAATTACTTAAATGTCAGTAAGATCCCTTCAAGGTCTTGTCTAAAAGCAATACAAGTATTTTTGATAATTACATTAGCATTTTTTTAATTATGGTAACTTTGTTTGTGCATTGTCTAAATTAAAGTTGTGCGAAATAATATTTTAAAAAACAAAATACAATTATCATTACCTGGGAGAAACATAAATGTAATGCGTCTTTACTGTAAGATTGCGTAAAGGCTGTTATGGGCCAGTCGTTACATAACTTTCCTCAGGAATGTTGATTCGCCCACCCAACAAATTGGGAAGTCACATTCTGCAGAGCCTTTCTGAGGATTCCAATTATGTGCGAAATTTTTACTATGAAACAAAAACTTCCTTCCTAATTTGAAAACCTGTTCTCAACTAATTCACTAACACTTAGAGTAATATTACTTGAGAATTGTGTTATATTCAGTGATCTATTTCATATTTATTATATATATATATATATATACAGAATTTAATATATTTTCCTTTCCGGATCCATCCGGATTTGAACATAAGACTTCGGATATCTGAGTGTCCCCATAAAAACGTGTTATGCCGGCAACGAAACCACAGTCGGAACTCGTTCCTCGTAATTCAACCTCGTGTATTTACTTTACTGTCATCTTAATCTCCATTCCTTTTTTTCAACCATGGTCATGGAATTTTCATTATTTCGCCAGCTAATAATGTCCGTCCCATTCCTCATTTTAAATCTTTTATCGCAAAATAAAACCTGGCCTTTTGTTCTTATTTATTCCCTCCACCCGATATTTAATCCTTCTCAATTTCCTTGGTTTCGTTTTGTTGCGGTCAAAGATATTATTTGGTTATTCTATTTTGGTTCTTTCTGAGGATGTATCCATAAAATTTCATTCATAATTTTCTTGTGGTGTCTGAGAGTTTTTCTGTTGTTTGGTAATGTTTTTCACTCCTGATGTGGATTATTTTGTTGTTAAAGAATTTGTAACCTAGGATTCTTCTTAATATCTTGCTTTCTTTTATCTCTAACATATCAATTGGTTCATTAAAGTTGATAAACTGTATTTCGGCGGTATCCAGTTTGATTATCATATTATCCTGGCATATTTTTGCATTCCAGAAGAGCGTTTTTTCTTTATACTTGTGTTTAGTGAGTGCCAGATCAACTTTATTTCTTATAGACCCTCGAGGATATTAAAGCCGATCCATTATCCAAGACCTTTGAATTATTTGCATTTTTATTTTATTATCTCCGTGTTTAAAATTTTTCCACGTCTTTTATGTTTTTCATTATTTAATATGTTGCTACTTATTTTTTGTATTCCTTTATTATTAAAGATTCTTTTTTTCCTTCCACAACATCAGAAACTCTTGCACTATTTGCACATCTCATAGCACATACAAATCGTTCGGGACTTACATTTGTTAAAAATTTAATGAATAAATACGTAAACAGTTCAAAATAATTAATAATTTATATAAGTGTTGAAATTGGATTAGTTTTTGAGACTTATTATATGAATTTAATTTTTCATATTTTGTAAAAGTAGATGATAAAAATTCTTTTCACATAAAATTTCAATTTAAATCAATAGTAAATTAAATTTGTTTCGCTCAGAAAAATTATTATTTTTGCAGTTTGGGTATAAGTTATTTAAATTTCCAATTCAAACAAATTAAATAATTTTGAGGGTTTTTAAAAGAACAGTTGATGTTAAGGTAGGATTATAATTTACATGTCTTGTGGAAGATTTAACATTTCCATAAATTAAATTAATTTATAATTCAAATTGTTTTTTTTAAATTTTTTAACATTAAATCAATTAAATTTACTTTGCGTTTTGAAATTAATTAAAATTTCTCTTTTTATTTATACTAGACAATTTCAGTAACTTTAAATATGATTTATTTAATATTAAAATTTGTATTAACTTTACTTGTCAATATCCAAGGAATTTAAATTAATTTAATTTTTTGTGTTAATAATTATACGGTAGAGGTGATTTTAATGTTGAGAGACTAATATAATTCTGTGCAAAAATTCTTTGAATGTCGATCGAACCATAGAATGTATTATAATTTTCGAAGTTAATATCTTCCACAAATATCATAAAGTTGAATCATTTATTAAAAATTTAATTGGCTATTGCAAAATTTGCTCTACGGACGACTGGAGTCGACGGTAAGGTAACTGTGCGTTTCCCCTGCTTTAAAGTGGATTTTAATATATATATATATATATATATATATATACATGTTTTTAACTATCGTCTATTTCAAACATAAAATTAGCAAAAAAAGCTAAGTTAGTTTTGTTAACCTATTACTTTTATAATCATAGCATCAATCTCTGAATAGATACGCAATTATATTATTTTTCAATTTTCCCTATCAGATGCAACAAATAGAAATAACATAAAAAAACTTTGACAAATCTGTTATATTCTTGGAGTTTATGAAAATGCGAACTCGAAGTGAATACAGTTATTGGGAGAACGATAAGCTAGATCGGGGTTGACTGAAGATTTAATAATTGGTCATCTACTGTTCTTAATTTATATTATTGACAAACGAACAAACGGTAATCACATGATTGGATTTTTTATACGGCTGCATCGTCTATCAAATAATCAAAGCGTTTTGGATTAGGGAAAATTCGGGGCCGAACGGGACACTTATTGTTTAACAATTTTTGTAAAATTATGGAAAAAGAAAAATGACTTCATAACAGTATAAAATATTAGTTTATTCTATTACTCAATCTAATATCAATGTATCTTAAAACAACGAATTTAGATTAGTGATGAATTTTTAAAGCGGAACTTTCAAATTTCCCGTTCTGCCCCACCCTTGGGATGTTTACATGCAATTAGTGAAATGAAATTGCATTTTATTTTAGAATATTCTTAACACCCTTTGCTTTTTATTTCTTATACTTATTTAGCGTACAGATTATCGTTTTTCAATTTTTTTCTTTCGCAAACGACTTTTTTTTGTAACTGCACAGTCTTCGCTAACATTTTTCCCTTTTTCCGTTCCTTTTTTTCTTAATATATTATTTTCGGGAACAGCATCGTCTAACTTATTCTTATAAGTTGAGCCTGCCAGTTTTCTTTTTTTCTTGAGGAACACATTACATTTTGCCTGATACAGTAGTATCCGATAGTAATAAAATCTCGAGAACCGCGCAAATCACCGCATTCCGCAATGAGAAATTTAAGAAATGGACTGCGTAAAATCCAGAGAGGTTGCTTATATGTCACTATTTTGTCCTGCGCTCTGGTATGGTGCCGAGTTTTGGGATCCTTACAGGAAACACCATTTAGACGGGTTAAGAATTCAACAGATAGCAGCTGGAAAATTATTAATGCGGGGAAAATGGTGACAGACAAAATATTTTAGTTGCATTAGTGAATTGTTAGCAAGTATGAGACAGAAAAATAAACTTTGCGCTGTGTTTTACAACGCTGCAACTGAGTCTTCGTGGATTAAGCAGCTCTGCTACTGCAGTTTCTTAGCATCAACGGGAGTAATCTCTTTGTGTATTCGTATGCATGTCTCTTTTACCTGTGTTTTTGTCTTATCTTACGCTACAGACAGTTGGATTTGCCAGCTAATGTTTCAGAATGCTACAGCGACATAGTAAGTTAAGTGGAAATGATACGTCGTCTTGCTAAATAAGGAATGGCATTGGCGGAGTCGCACTGACAGTCTTCGGTATATTCATACGCGTCTGTGATCAAGCTCCTGATATTCAGGTTTGTCTGATTCTATGGGTGAAACATACCTTTACGAGATGTGGGGGGGGGGGTTTACAACCTTCTTTTAATACTACCTCATGAAATTACTTCGATAAAAGGAACGGAATTGATTCTAAAAGAACTATAAGAGATCAAATCTTTTTGCTGCAAAAGTACTCGAGACCTTACATGTATACGTTTTATCGAGTGCCATTAAGCTAAGGTAGCTGTAATTACTTGTCTACTTCTCGTCGTGATATCTAATATCATTTCTCTTCCCTCGGACAAAAATATAGCTTTATAGAGCTTACAGCTAAGTGAAATACAAAAGTCTATACATTAATCAACATATTTACTTATTGTTCATAAACTTCCGATTGTAATAAAAAAAATTATGCGAGAATAGTTCGCAAAATGACAAGGACAGTAAAATTATAATAAAGTGAAACTCCTAGCGTTAGATTATTGTTTGCGTTAAGTAATGGGTCCTTAATTATGAAGGTTTTTTCCAATAATAATGGGTCGATGTTGAAATGGAACAAAACAAGCTGTGTGTGATGTATTAACGAAATTCTTATTTTTATTTGAAACGGCATACATGGGCCTACCAAATAAAAAAAAATACTTAACATCTCACACACAGCTTGTTTTGTTCCATTTCAACGTTGACCCGTCATTATTGAAAACCCTGTTGATAATTTCTTATTTATTATTATTGCCTTTTAGGATTTGTGTTTAGTAATATTTTATATATCGATTCGCTCTTGAAATATGAATTAGATGATCAGGATGGAAAAATCTCGACCGGTCGGAAATAGAAACCCGAGAGTTCCGTTTTCTGGGTGGACACCCAGTGCCACCCAAGTCTACCCGATGGGAAATTCCTCCATCCTATAGATCTGAAAGTTCACTACATCACACGCTTCATGGATTAAAATCAGAACATATATGGAGAGCATTAGGATGGAGAAACACGCGCCGGGTTGTGAGTCGACTTGGGTAGCTCAGATGGTAGAGTTTCCGCTCGGAAAGTGGAGGTCCCAGGTTCAATTCCCGTTCTGGTCCGAAATTTTACCATCCTGATCTTCGCATTACTATTCATTTTCATAGCCTTCGAGGTTGAGCTTCAATTGGAAGCATTTTTCTTTTCCTTCTATATGAATAAGATTCATTGGAGGGTAAAGTCGAATAAATCACGTCTTTCATCCGCAATGCATCACAATGGTTCATTCACATGAATTTTCAGTGACTTATACATTTCAACGGCTGTACCGTAAATCTGTCATTTAGAATATGCCTGTAGAACACAAATTAGTACATATTAAACACAGTAGAAAACATTATGAAGGACACTGACTAAAAGAAAACGCTACATTTTGAGGCACGAAGGGCTCCTTAAATTTTTTAGAGGAAAGTATGAGGTATGAGGCTGGACGTTTCCTGAAATTGTTATATAGATATGAAAATATTGGCGCAGGGTAAATTAGCATATAGAGCTACAAATAAACCAGTTTGCGGACTAACTTCAACAACAACTATAAATACATTTAATTCGACATTAATCTCTTGGCTAACATTTGATTTAACCGATATCGACCCAGTCTTCCTTTAGAACATTTACCTTTTCACGCCGTCGGAATATTTATTTCACTAGAAGCGGCAGAGGGTCAGCCTTTAATCAAGTCGAGAAATGTCCTGCTACCAAAAATAAGCACCATACCTTGAGAAAGTCTAAAACAACCCGATGGATTGAGAGAGTAAATATTCTATCGGTGCACTAAAAGAGTCAAGAAAACACGCGGTAAAATATACGCCCCGTACCTTGAGAACAGACAGGAGAAAAGAGATTATATCGCCAATAACACCTCAGAAATGGGAACAATATTTTCAAAAATTGTTAACAGACGCACGTAGAGAATATATAGATAATAATCAATTATGTAACATAAAAGTAATAGGATCACCGATAAGATTAACGTTTGAAGAAGTGGAAAAGCAATGCAAAGCTCAAAAAAATGGAAAAGCACCAGGAGCCGGGGATATATATGGAGAGCTAATAAAAAATGGAAGCAAAAAGTTATTTGAACATTTACAAAGGAACTTTCAACAATGTGTAAACGCACGAGAGATACCGGTGGAATGGAAAGAATCATATCTAGCACCTGTATTTAAAAAAAGCCGTAACAAATACAATCAGCAATTTTACGGAAAAATAATAAAACAAAGAATAGAAAAGGAATACCATCAAATGGAAGCGGAAGATCAAGCTGGATTTAGAGCAGGCAGATCGACAATTGATCATATATTCTCGATTACTCAAATTATTGAAAAGAAAACGTCCTTTCAACAAGAATTACATCTACTCTCTGTTGACCTAAAGAAGGCGTATGACAGTGTCCCTTTGAAAAAACTATGCGAAGCCCTTGAAGAAACTAACATTAACATCGAACTAATAAAAACAGTAAAGACCCTGTATAAACAATCAAAAACAAAAATTAAGATAGGCAACATGGTCACAGAAGGATTCACAACAACCAAAGGATTTTAACAAGGCTGCTGCCTATCTCCCACGTTGTTCAAAATCTACCTCGAACACACACTAAAGGAGTGGAAGAAAAAAAGCCGAAACATGGGTCTACCCTTAAAAGATAACACCTTATTCACGTTATGTTTTGCGGACGACCAAATATTTATAGCCCAAGACAATGACGATATGAATTACATGACCCGCAAATTAATAGAAGAGTATTCAAAATGGGGATTAGAAGTAAATATGAACAAGACTGAATACATGTGTATTGGGGGAGAACAACAGGACCTAGAAATTGAAAATGGACAACAAATAAAACGATGCAATGAATATAAATATTTGGGAATAAAAATATCACAAAAGGGCACACTGGATGAGGCGATTCAAGAAAGAAATGTACAGGGTCGGAAGGCGATAGCCATGCTAAACAGCATTTTATGGGACAAAAGTATTACGAAACAGAACAAACAAAGAATATATCATACAATTGTAAAAAATATAATAACGTATGGCGCTGAAGTCTGGCCACTAAAAGAACAAATGGCAAAAAAGTTAACAGCGACCGAAATGGATTTCTGGAGGAGGGCGGTAGGTAGATCAAAAATGGACAGGATACCAAACACAAAAATTAGAGATACTATGGATGTCAAACACAACATAATTGATGGCATAAGAGACAAATAACTGATCTGGTTTGGACACGTACAAAGGATTACAGAAACAAGACTACCGAAACAAATTCTACAATGGAAGCCGGAAGGAAGAAGGAAACACAAGGCAGGCCCAGAAAGAGCTGGATTAGTGGCATAAATGAGGAAATCCGAGAAAGAGGAATAGAAGAAAATTTATGGAAAGACAGAGAGGAGTGGCGTTTGGGAATCGGAAGACGCAAGACGTTATAAAACGATATTCTCTCTTTATTTAATTCCCTCAATCTTGCCAAGACAAATCGTCCAATCAAAAGTAGTTTCTGAACAACACGAAATTTAGCGTCGTGCAAAATCTTGGTCACACAGATTTGATACGGAAAGGTATGAATTATGGTTCACCGTATAAAACAAATGTAAAAAAATCGAAATCCGCCATTAGTTAACTAATTTAATTAGTTCCATTTTCTGCAAACGATTACCGTTCCTTAAAGAATACTTCACTTAGTGTGCCTTCCTTTACTAACATTTGGCGTTATTTGCGAAACGCAATAAAATTTGATTTTGAATACATGAGAACAGTATGTTTAAGGGGAAACGTGAAAAGTGACTTTCGAAAAGGAAGGAAACAACCTCTAGGCTTAGATTACTTTATGCTTCATCGCTCTCTCTCTCAGTTGGCGTGCTTTAGTCACCAAGTATTCGTCAACAATCTCAAATTTCAACGTGCTAATCCAGATATTTGATATTGTACAATTCCACGTCTTGAAACCTATACATTATTCAAGTTACAATTGCTAGCGGAGTAAGTTTTCAGGAAAACATTCAAGACTTATTTTCCCACTTTGTCAGTGTAAGTGTATATACTTTTTAGATAATCGAGGAAGTCCTACCTTATTTTTCCCACATTGTAAATAAAGATAAGATGCAATTTGCGTTGATGTTAAAGTGAAGTACAAAGACAACCTGGATGAGAAAGTCACGTGGGCCTTACACGATCAATCTGGTGTTAGTTCAATACGATTCTGTGATTCGTACTGATGAAATAATGAGTGCGTGATGCTAATACTGACTGATTGATGGAGTGGATTGATGTGACTACTTCAATAATTCAATAAATTCTGCCAATCCTCGTTGAAAAGATGATGGTGTCAATCTGTCAATCTCGTCAATCAGAGCAACGACAGAGACGCAGCTTATTACTCAAACTATAAATGTTTCATACCTAAATTTAGAGACATTACAAGTGAATTTTTTCTTCTTCTACTACTACAAGGCCATCTCAATGTTATGGACAGTTTGTCTTTATCAGATATGAACTTTGAATTGCACGTTTGAATTTTGGTTAAATATGGATTTAACTATATACAGTAGTTCATTAAAACAGGCTTAATACATGTGATAGCCTTCCTCTTCTCTCGTGAATTTTATTTCATTACATACAATGAATGCACTGGCCTTCTTTCTTCAGCCACTCTTTCATAAATCTTCATCGTTTAATCAGTTTTAAGAAGATATTTGAAATGAATGTAAATATCTTACAAACTAGAGATATAAGAACTATTCTAGGGGTTATCTTAGCGGACTTTCTCATAGAAATAGAAATACAAAAACCCTACGTGAAACTGGAGGTTTGAGGAAATCGGCAAAAGGTTACAGTCAGAGTAATTACCGTTTCTCAGCTTAGTTTGAAATTTGCCGCTAGAACCACGGCTCGGATGTTATGCAGGTTCCAAATAAATCCTGTAACTTCCTTGTTGAACAATGAGCACCTTGCTCATTTATCTTTCTTCTTTGCCGCCACGGACAAGAGCAAGCATTCCGCCTATTATCCAAAAGTTCTCAGTCAATTTCAAAGTCCAATTACTTACTTTCCAACTTTTTTCTCTTTACTGTCCACTGCTTAATCTTGAATTCTTATGTCCTTAGCGCCCGTGTAAGGTCAGTCTTACCATATACTACGGATGTGAAAGCGTATCTTACTGTTATAAGTTATACCTCGAATCAATCAAATTTTGCAACTCGATATATCTTTTCCTGAAATATGTATAAAAAAATAAAGAAAGTTCCAGGATTAAAAAAATATTAATTTTTGCGTCCTAAAATTTCCGCAAACTCTTATTTCCCTCTCGAATCTCATTTACTGCAACCCATTAGTAAATTTCGTATTTTATTTAACAGGAAATTAAAAGTAACATATCTGAACTACGTCTATAAAATGCTTTAATAATTTTAGCAAGTTATTGTTTCGGTAGTATAGGCCCTCGAGAAATGAAACATGATACACGATACTACAGAAAACGCGCTTCCTCGGCTTGAAAGAAACCTGTTCTGCGACAGCCTTGTGTGAACAAGGTCATTTGCCTGGTTCTTAAAATATATTGCACTAGCTTCCCCTCTCTCAGAACTTTTGCATCCTTTCCCTTTACCATTATAAAATTAGGAAATAACGCCAAACCTGGTTAAATCTTTGCACCATTGGTTATTTTCTGCTCGGCTGACTACTGATAAGGCCCAACATACTTTTCTCCTTTATTTGTCTGTAATATTTTCTGCCATTTATTTTAGACACGAGGCTCTAATTTTCTATCGCTTCAAATGAGAAGAAACCGGCTCAAATATCGTTGACCACCGCTTTGAGATAATTTCCAAATAGGCGCAAAAATAAATTAATTTTCACGTTATCCAAATCTCATTACATACATTTCGTACATGGGAACAACTGAACCTTACTCATTCAAGCCAGACGATGTTAAATTTAAAATTGAAATCAAAATAAAACTATTTTTGCAAATTTATGTGAATCAATGGGGCAGCTACATCCGGAAATTCAAAGTAAAGTATGTTTAAAGCTACTGATTGTTTTCGTGGCCATATTAATATCAGGATTATATGGCGATTTTTGGGCTTTTGGGCCACATTGTTGTTTGGCGTTCTTGCCGACGTTTCGCTCAGAGGCACCGAGCATTTTCAAGGCTTAGCCCAAAAATCGCCATATAATCATGATAAAGTATGTTTCTCGCAGTTTGTACAAATATGCCAACCTGTCACGTGCTAAGCATCACAATTTTGAACTTTCACAAATTTTCTGAGTAAGTTGACGGAATGTTCATGTCATTATAACACAGTAACTCAAAATAAGTAATTCCTCGCATCAGCATCACCCTGGGTCGGAAATAGGATTTAAGATGTTCGTTGAATTTCGGAATGGAACTCAGCGTCTTCAACAACCCCGGAATGGACACCAATCTTGGCAGATTTAGTCTTATTGACTTTCAAAATCTTTGTCGTGGCCCTGCTTTTAAAGGTACCGTATATGTATGTCAATACATAAACTGGACCAAAAAAACTAGTTTAGAAGAAAAATGAAATTGTAGTTATTCATACAAATTAAAATAAAATAACAATTTACTTGACTATAAAACCATAATTTCCTAATGTTTTCCACCGTGACGTTTACGTATTATGCTCAGTCCAGCATTTAGAACCGCATCGTGAATTAATGACTTTTATTGTAGATTCTGGGAGTTCAAACATGTTCGTAAATTAACAAATTTTTATTCTGATTATAAAATTCTTGATAATATTAAGATTACATTCCAAAGATATCCTTTTCTTACAATGTGCAGGAGAACCAGATTTGTACTTCATTTGGCCGACATAATATTTTTAATGAATTTAGGGAAATGCAATCGTGCACGTGGAGTTCGCGAAGTAACAAAATCACTGAAAAAGTGACATGGCGGGAATCATTGTTGCCAACCTCATAACTCGGAGTTTTCGTGAGGGAAGAATATAACCCAAAGACGCACCGAAAAAACATTCAATTTTGATCAACGTGTTGATCTTATGGACACAACAGGACCGCTGTGTCGTTAACTAGTTTTAATTAATTTCGGGAGTAGCGCATTTGGAATTCTATGTTGTTTGCGACGTGTATGGAATTATAATTTTTAGACGCGAATATTTTACCGATCTGTACTCCCAGCATTAAGAAACAGATCAGAACTGTAGGCGATGGATTACAAGATTGTCCACAAAATGCAAGTTGTGGCATATTACGATAAAGTGACATACTAGAAAATATTAAACACATGAAATGACTGTCACGATACATTGCGAAGAGGGACCAAACAGCTTTATTCTGAAACCCATGGTAGAAACCAAGGGCACACGGTCATCGACTGTAACTAATAGGTGGAATACCAGTTATTCCTGTACTTTTAACTTCATTTAGATGTACAGTAACTCCTGAATTAAAGCACAAACTATATCTCAAAAGTTAGTCGCCTGTATTCCTCACTTCAATCAGCTCATATTTCTATTCGTTTAACAGTTGTTGTTGACCTTCGCAGAAGTTCACGAAGCCGCATTAGGACATTTTGTTTGAGATCCGTGCGTATCTCAGAAGTGATTTATGGACATTCCCAGCCTCAGTACAGCACCTCGCATAAGCGTATTCGCTTCATTGTGTTCATTCCACCTTAATCGTAGCTGAGAAGATGTTAAACGAACATCACAAATTTTCTTACAAATGTTCCACTTCACAGACTCTAAGAATATTTATTTAAACTTATCTTTCTCCACACACGTCGAGCGATATCTCATTCCAATTCCAATTAATTATAACCTGGGAGAAGTTTTCCGTGTTATTTAATTTGCAGCTTTGATTGGACGTTTCGAAATACGTGGCATTTCCTGTACTTGTTACTATGAGTCGTCCGTGAACTACGTGTGGGGGTGGGGGGGTCAGTCTCCCTCTACACGTATACCGTAATACTATATTCAATGTAAGGTTTTGTTTAATTAAATAGTTAAGCACATGGGCGCTAGAATGGTTCATATTACCGGGAACAAACCCTTAGACTACCACTTTCCCATAACGAGCGAGGACAGCTATTTGATCGTCACGTTTGCCAATTAGTCTTAGTGTCACTTAAATATTTACTGGATAAGTTACCTTTTACTTGATATGTAATGAGATATATTCGACTTTCAAAGAAAAAGAATGTGCGCGACAAATACACTTTTATCGTGCCAGATAGATAACTTTATTTACATATAATCGCATAAATTCGAGAGTCAGTCAAATATAAACGGGAATTTTTTTAAATAATTTTTCTGAGAACGATAAAATTCCAAAAAATAATTTCTACATAGTTTCCTTGTACTGAAACACATTTTTCCCGGCGTTTGGAAGCTTCCTAATTCCGTCATAAAAAACGGAAGGTTGAGTTATTAACCAATTAAGCACAAAGAGTTCAACCTCCTCATCGCCATTGAACCTTTGACCTCCTAGAGCTTTCTTCGACGGTCCAAGTAGATGGTAGTTACACGGTGACAAATCTAGGCTGTATGGTGGATGTTGTAGCTGAACCCAATGAATTTCCTGGAAGTTGGTCGGTCTGAATCATGCATCCGCTTGAGAACTTCCATTGTCGTGAAAGAGGATGATTCTTCTGATTGGGAAAGACCGTCTTTTGCTTCAACATTTCTGAAGGTCTCCCTGCTTCTCTCGTCAAAAACTTTATAATAATCCGTAGTGCAACGGAAGCAGGAACCTCTTGCTCACTTATTGTTTTAGTATCGACTGAATGAGACTAACATTGGCAGTGGGTGCGGTAGTAGATACCCAGACGGAATTCGTGGTAAACCGGCCGGAACCCTCAGACCCTCTTACTCGGCTTGATGAAACAATTCCCGTTTATATTTGACTGGCCCTATTACGATACGGAAAGCGTCATGTTATATATATATATATAATTATAAACAAACGTTTTATTTTTACTATTTTTACATCACAACCCCACTATAATATCTATTACTTTACTTGCTAACTAATATTCAAGTGTTCTTTTAAAGAAATTGCCTTGCACTCCCTTTATGTATAGTGACAGGTTAAAGAAAAAATAACATTCCTTACAGTAATAGGTAATTCTCAGACTTATATTTCTTCTTACTTTAAAATAGTATGTAATTCTCCTAGTATTACTCTACATTGGTCTGGGAATTTCTTATTTGTTTTCTTTGTCGTCATAATAGACACTTGACTGAGTTCATTTATGTATCCTTTACATTCTTTGAATAGTAAACCACTATCACATTTTAATGGTGATACAACTCCGTGTTTAAAAAAAGGAGCAATCCTCATTTTCATGTTAATACAAGTCAGGCGTATCTTATTATAACCTCTAGCCTAATGTAGGGGAAGTCGGGGCGGAACGAGACACTTATTGTTTAACAATTTTTGTAAAATTGTGGACAAAGAAATATTACTTCATAAAAGAATAAAACATTAGTATATTTTATTATTTACTTAATCTAACATCAATATAACTTAAAACAACGAATTTAGATTTTTTGTGAATTTTTAAAAAGAAACTTACAAAGTTCCCGTTCTGCCCCAGGAGGTGGGGCAGAATGTTTTTTAATTAGAATTAATACAATAAAATTAAATTATACTTAAAAATTATACTTAAATTAAATTAAATTATACTTAAAAGAACAAATTTTGTGTTTTCTTTCTCATATTTATTTTGCGTACGATTGATCGCTTTATCTATTTTTCCTTTCGCAAAGAGATATTTTGTAACTGCACAGCCTCTGCTAGCAGTTTTTCCTTATTTCCGTTCATTTTCTTTCTTAATCTATTATTGTTGGGTATAGCGTCCTGTAATCATTCTTATCAGGTGAGACTACTAGTTTTTCCTTTTTATCTCGAGGAACATTTGTACAGTAGTATCCCGTTCCGTCCCGCTTGCAAGTTTTAGTTTAAGCATTTTCACCGAGCCTTAATACAAGCAGATTTAAATATTATATGTAACTT
Organism: Eucriotettix oculatus; assembly: GCA_034510155.1. Lineage (NCBI taxonomy): Eukaryota > Metazoa > Arthropoda > Insecta > Orthoptera > Tetrigidae > Eucriotettix > Eucriotettix oculatus. The sequence continues at coordinate 45,466,467 of CM067380.1, forward strand.
ATATGCAGTTTACGAATATATACCATTAATGAATTAAAAGCGAGGAGTTTAGTAGCTTACCTTCGGTCGAAATGCTTTAAAACTTATAAACTCACAGATGTAAGACGTCAAAACAAGTGTTCATTCACAAGGTGCAGCCAGAACTTGGTCAAGTCGGCAGCCAGGAATTGTTCCTTGACCAGTTACAATGTTCCATCCCATTTACTAACCTCCAGCATTATCCAGTAAAATTAAATAGGGTTTCCCGTTCTACCCCGCTATCCCCTTTCACCATGCGTTCCCTTACATACATTCTTCATTTATCTAAAACACAGAATTTTCATCATCCATTTATGTTTAAGACTCAGAATGATGAAAATTGAAGTTGTACCAATTATTTAAACAAGGTCTTCGTATGTATTCATAATTTTAAATGAGATTAAAAAAACCCTTGAGTTTAAATTTTTCAACCGCTCTTAACTCTGGTTAAGCATCGCGATCGCGATAAGACCGGCCTTTCCCCAACAAAAAACGGAAAACGGCAGGAAACTTAACATTTTCATACGACCCGACGTATATTTCTCAAAATTGATGCGTTTATAAAGAAATTACAACTGGCAAAAACCTCACGATTTGTTTCGGTTTGATGGCTAAAATGTGAACGACGTTTGAGCGATGGGAAAATTTCTTACTAACCAGTAATGCGCTATTTTTAAGGACAGTTGATACAAGTTTATTATAGTTTAAAAGGGTTCTTTATCGTGCGGATTTTTTTGAAAAATAATTAAATATTTCGTAAACGGACTCTAAAATCCCAAAATATGATGCAGTAAGCTTCGAAAACCAAATTAAATTTACCTCAAACACGTGTTATTTTAGTTTAGAAGTATATTTAATCCAGATTTGAGCTCGATCGATTTCAAGTGACTATATAAGTTTTCAAAGTTTCGTGTTTAAATATAACCCATTTTGATGTATACAATACGAAGGTAATGTAATCGTGATGATTTAAGCGACTAGAGACATTAAACGACATTCACAGTAAATTTTTAATATTTTTATGTCCGGTCGAGCCTTGTAGATATTTTCAAGTGTGCCTTGGTTTTACTATTTTATCAAAATTCTTCACTTTTCCGTGGTCCCTTCCCCAACACACTATTAAAAATGATAGTTCTTTCTCAAATGTGTCAGTGTAGCATAACGACTAAAGCTTCTTATTTTTTCATTTTTTTTAACAGCAACCGTTTATATACTTCTAAAGCCCTTATGCTTTGGTTGGGCATGATACCTTGCGTCACTGTACGATGCTCATCAACCTCAGCTATATCTTAGTATTTACTTCGTTATTTTGTAGAGAAGTATTTACTTCTTTCATGTGTTAATTATATATTACTCGGTTTACGCTGACCAATTAAAGCGCAACTTAGTAATATTTTACTTAACTTTTGCTGTACAGTGGTAAAATAAATTTTATACAGACAATAGTTGGTGGGAGCTTTTGACTTAATATTGGCTTTTTTATATTACTAACCCGATACCGCTATACTTACGAAGAACTTTTAAAAACAAGAATTTATCTGTACTGTGTACTTCGTTAAATTTCACAAAATAACTCAGTACGCCGTTGTTGTTTTTTTAACACGTGGCACTTCCTCTCAGTCTCGTGTTCAGGTTGGTAAAAGGCGGAACTCGAGGCTGGAGATCAACTCGCCCTTTACAGTTATAAGCCACATTAATATCCATCAATTAACTTAAAATCCCAGAGTGGATTTATTAATAACTTAAACACTTATTTTTTCAGTGGTTTATTTAATTTAGAGTCCAAAGAGCCATAATCATATTTTGTTATATAATTTGTTATATAATCTTAAATCTCAAATACATTAATTGTACTAGTTTCATTCATCTTGTTTTTTTTTCTACCCGTTAACGAAGTTTATTTTATGTTCTACGCAGATCAAAAAAATAATATATTAATATCCTGTTCGTTATTATACAGACCTCTAATATAGCCTTTAAGAATTTAATTTAAATTCAGACTCATTTGTATTTATTTCTACCAAGGTCCAGTCTTGTCAACAATATATATATATTATTGGTATTTCAACATTTATATAAATGTTGAAATACCAATAATGGCGCGGGAATTAATCGTTCACAGAGAAAAGAACTGCAAAGTTGTAAACGGATAAAGATGAAACTGTTGCAACGTAATTGGGGATACTTTACTACTGTACCGAAAATATTTTATAACAAAGTATTGAATCGTCCGCCATTTCAAGATGGCGGAAGGCAATTAGATATCGCTAATAGCCTTCTTACGCTTCTATATAATGATGTTAAGTGTCATCGATATTACCGTTTTCTTGATCAGCGTGATAGACGGGAATTTAGATTTATCTACCGCATGAAACGTAAAGATCTAATAATATAACTCCATTTACAAAAAAAAATGTAGAGAAGGAAATATTGTTTTATGTATAGAGCTTTGCTAACCTCTTACGATATGACGTTGAATAGACACTATATCTATAACAGAAAAATGCATGAGTGTTAACGTCTTAGGCCTATGAACGAAATTATCAAAAGGAAGCAATGGACGATGAGAAGTCTGTGTACAAGAAAGACAAGGACTTCTCCTGCTGTAAGTCAAATAAAATTAAGTGCCGAATGGCTGAGAATTTCGCTGTGGATCAGATTACAGTACGTGAAACGAAACTTGCGCACAGGAAAACGGCAATAACTCCAATACATCGTTAAAGGAAAAGAGTGATCAAGAAATAAGATGAACGTTGAAGAGACGTGTAATGCGGTTGAAAGCATTTAAGGAATGACATTTTGCAGACGCAGCAATAATGTAGGAAATTTGTACTACATTAGTAATCCATAAAGCTGAAGAAACAAATTAGGCAGGAAACTCTTCAGTTGCGATTATAAATTATTAAAATTTTTATTTTATGAAATATAAACGGATGACTTTTTAAACACATTCAAACATCAATTTCGTTTAGTTTACTCTATTTTACTTTCAACTTTATTTTAATTTCAACGCAGTAAAAACGATAGTATTCGTAGGCTGTTGTTATAATTTATTTTCAAATAAGTCAGATCAAAGTAAATATTAACTATAAAATTCATTAGTTCGTTTGTAGGGAATTAATTCACCGCATGACTGTCGCGGCGTTTGAGTCGCTCGAGCCCTTTCATAAATTAATTCAGACACAAAAAGTATTTCGCTTTTAGACGTCCTGCGTGTGTTAATATAAGAGAAACTGTCCTCGTCTCATTTTCGCATAGTTGCAATAGTAAACGTCCGATGGCATTTCGGAAGAACATGACAACGTCTACGGAAGCAGCTGGCATTTAAATACTGATTCCAGGATATTTGATAAATGAGCGCGACAGCACTTTTATTAAAAAAAATACCTCCATTCACAAAAATATACAGAAGGAAATATTGTATTGAACTTTCAACTAAACGTTTTGAAGATACCTTTTTCCTACGAAATGCTAATTATGATTCGAATTTCGTTTTCCTTTGATTTTTATAATTTCATTAAAAAAATTTTATTTGGTTAACAGGCTACATGAGGGTGATCCTCAAACAGCCAACTCCCGTTTAATAGCAACGAAAGGGAATTGAAAAAGAGGGGATGTGGAAGGTAGCCGATATAGTGAATATTTCATTTATACGTTACTGTTTCCTCGTTGTATATTGGAATTAAATCAAATGAGAGATCAAAAATGGATAAAATTGGATTGAACGATTTAGAAACACTTCGGTATATTATAATCTACTAGACCGAAATAGTCCAGTCGATTTTGTATGCTATTCAGGACGGAATTCGACTATGATCTGGAATACGCAACAGGTAAAAACAACGAAAAGAATTGTATTAGGGATCACGCGATCATATTGTTGTGGCGATTATTCTTGTACTTCGAATCAGTAAATATTGTTTAAGTAGTGGAGGTTGAGACCTGGAGGAATTACACTTCCTGATACATATTTTATAATTCTTAAATTAACCAAGATAGTCCTCGTAATAAATCTTTTATTTGTAGTTGGATACTTTTTTACGTCATTCTTAACGTTTAAACAAGATTATGAACATTTATCCATATGTCTTGGTTAATTTATCAATTATTACATTCTACCAGTCTTGTTATTAATGGATGCATGTTTTATTATTTTTTCCGCCTGTGAAGCGGAAACGTGTGCGCGTTAAAAGTCTGTTTTTCGGTAGTTATTGTGTAGTATAGAGGAGTAGCGCGTGTTCTTACCTCAGGCAGGCGCTGTGGTTCGTACCATACTGGCGAAGCGAGGAAAGCTGCCCTTACGTAACCTCGCCGATAGAAGGCGACACAGACTGGCAAACACTACTGAGCTATATCCTTCCAGGGATCGTTAATATAAGCAGTGCAATGAAAACATTTTATACGCTGGCTTATCCAACCACGCTCATCCTGGCAAAATACGAGTAACATTTAATGATTAAAGAGACAAATTGATGTAGGAAAGAATTGTAAGAGATATTTGGTACTTTCATGACTTTACGTTGGCATCACTGGAATGAGCCGACAAAATATGACATTGTTTTGTTCATAACCTCGAAATTGCATTTAACGATGGCGTGACCGCTTTAAAATTTCACGTTACTTTAGTTTTGGTGGGTAACATGAGGGTGATCCTGAATCAGGCAACTCCCCTTTAATAGCATAGGAAGGGAATTTAAAATGTGGGGGGAAGGTAGAGCAAGGTAGCCAAGGGTTGACTAGAGCCCCTGCGCTGTAGTGTAAAGATCCTACCCGGTGTTTCACCTAAAAGTGATGCAGGGAAACTAGAAAACCTGCATCAGGTAGGTCGGGCTATTGGGAACTACTCCTACGCCCTCCTGATAACGGGAGACTGGATTGTTGTTGGAACGCAACAAACCCGCCTCCATGCCTCGATCAGTATTGAGGGGCAGTTGGCCGACTGGTCCAATGGGATCACCGAACAACTCTCACCATATGCCGAAGGTCTTTAACCCCCGTATATACGCCCCTCAAACTGCCCTAGATAGTCGCAGCTTGCAGAAGTCTTAATTTAATTACCTTGGCTATTGACCAAGAGGGGGAGGGAAAGAGGAAGTCAGCCCTGACGAACATACCAGAACTCCAACTGGCTTTCACTCATTTCCCTGTGAGTCTTTCTAACCTCAACACATTACTTTAACCAAAGAGTATCTTAAATAGATACAGGGGCAGTGCCAGGCCTTGCCTACAGGCGGCAGCGTGACGGCCTTCCCCACTCCACTAGGAAGAACTCGCTCGTAGGCCCATAAGAACACATGTAAAATTAGCGCTTTTGAGTCCGCTAAAATCTTTCTTAAAGCAGCGAAACACAAATTAAAGAGGATTTATTTATTTAAACCATATCTTAGTATTTTCAAATATTATTTTATACGGAATATTAAGGAAAGTGACCACGTTTCGAAATCAATGTTGCGAGTTGGATGCGAAGTTAAATCAGAATATTTCTCAAAAAATGTTAAAAATATATAATTTTCTATTCTCAAGTTTTGCAGGAGAATGTAAATTGTTGTCCTTTGGTCTAAATTTTGAAAATAAGATACTTTGTATATGATTGGACCACCAATTGGAGTTTAAATATGAAACACTGTCTCATCAAATTCCATAAAAGGAAACCCTCTTTTTAAATCACAGTCTTTATTCAAAACACAATATTAGCAGCTTTCGGCTTTTTTGCCATATTCATCTCATACATAAAAGAATATAAAATTCATAATTCAGTTTTATCTTATACGTCCATTCATACTTGTCACTTTTATTTACTATTATTTATCACTTCCCTTCATTAGTGTACATGCAATTCTAAAATTTTACTATATATAGTAAAAATTCAGAATTAAATGTACACTAATGAGTATATATATGTATGTATGTATGTATGTATGTATGTATGTGTGTGTGTTTAACAGATTATGACATTATTCACCTATTGAAATCAGCATCTACTTAATTATTCACTTCGAAACACCAGTGATAAAATTACAATTAAATAACTATTATACCTATGTTGAAAGAGCACATTCCAAGACAAGAACCTGAAATTTTGAATATGTTATTTCTGGGTATCTCATATATTTAATTGGATTATAGTTTTTCGGTAATGAATGTTAAATGTAAGAATGAAACTTAGGTTAAACATGTGACATAAATAATCCTACATTACAAGATGTCAAAATGCTTTAAAATTTTGTGAATTTAGATTGTCAATTTTTATTTACAAAATAATTTTTACTTCTATCTGGTGAATTTAATTAATCTAAATGGACACTTTCTAAACAACAATACCGAATAAATTACAAAAAGAACTGGCCCAACTTATTTCGTGATAAAGTAGGCCTAAATACCATAAAACGCATTGCAGGCCTTTTAGCTTTCGTCAGGTGATGAGAAAGCCTAAGAGTCGCAAGAGAGACGCAGCACAAACCAAATGACGACTCAATAACAAATTTTAAACAAAGATCCTACATGAACAGAGAATTGAGCCTAACAGTCGAGGGTCATAACCATTGTTGAGCTTCACAGTATCAGTCTGTACGTCATATGCAGTAATGATAGTTTTAAAGTTTATCCTTTAGGAAATAATTCTGGAAGAATGCCCAGTGTCCACATCTAAAATCTTAAAATTTTCCAAACGAAGTTTTGGTGGCTATGAAACACAGGCCGGAGGAATTTTCTTATTTTATGTGAATAAATAGTAATTTTAAAGATGGAATTCAATCGCCTGGCTGGGAATTTTGTGGTGCGTAAAAAACAGCTTGAAAGTCACTGAAAAAGGCGAATGACAAGAGACATAAAAGTTCGGCTCCGAATTGGAAAGTACAAGACAGAAATTAATCAGCAATTCGACGAGACTATGGACGGGAATATCCGATCTTTCGGAATTAAGTGGGGTGAATGCCCCGCTCAAATTCAATATGTGGGCATCAATGATTGAGTAGCAATTTTCCCCACCACCGATTAAAAATTACTGAACTCTTAAACAAAGTTGAAATTTTAATTGGAAATAAATATACATGGTATAAAAAAGAGTCTAATACTTTGAGAGGCGGTAGTAACCGTGAAACAAGAAAAAAGTCCAATAAACATTTTTCCCGAAATGCATATACTCAGACTGATTACTTGCTAACTTCCTGCTTTCGGGGAACTGTCATGTGAGTTGCTCACGTAATGGGTTAAACAATTTTTTTCGGATCCCTATTGATTTTTCCGTAATAAAAAAATATTCATTTACTTCCTGCGTGCCAGTTCGAACACTTTTCCAAACGCTCAGGTGTTTGATCCCAATAGCCCTTCCGGTTTTTGGTTTATTTATTAAATTACTTTGGTAATAATTATTTTGACTTATGCTGAATTTTCGTAATATAATTTGTTTCTAATAGAAAAATTTACATAATTTAATAAAATTGTTTGTAAACGTTAACAATTATCTGCATTCATCATTTTGTTTGAAAATTAATAACAGCATTTGTTGCTGGTAGCAGACGTGATAACGTAATACCAATAAGTATAAGTTGAGCCGGTCTCGATATTATAAGTGAAATACTATTTGTTAACGTTTAAACTAAAATAATAATATTCTTATTTAGCAGAGATTCTGATTTATGTTCTAAATACTTTTGTTAATTCTTCTCCAATTATTGATATCTTCGATTATTTGGAAAGACTTTGTATGCACATTTGGCGGGATATTGAATTGCTGAAGTGAGGTTATCGTAGTCGTAAGGCTGATGAAGTTCTAGAGGCTTCTTCCACTGATTTGTACTGACGTATTGGAGTTTTACTGTATTCAGCCCTCTGTTTAGAACAATTATATTATGTATGGTCAAATTTAGTTACGATTCTTGTTGAAAGTTAAGTAACGTAGGAGTTTCTATTTCCAAACTGGTTTCAGGTTCCATCGGAGAACTTGGAGTAAAAGATTGAGTTCTGTAAGTTAAAATTTATCAATCATTATCGAGGGTATTGCAGGGTATTTTCCGTAGTTATGAACAAATTTTCTTCCTTTTTACTTAGGTGTATATTTTATTGCTTGTTACATCTCATATTGCTACGCAGTGCTTGGTATAATTTAGGACTGAATTATAATATTTTAATATGGCTCTTGTCAGTAAAAAATATTATCTTCTTAACTATGTATTCGTATATTCACATGAAATTTGTACGATAAATTATCATATTTATTGCATTCTACTAAATTATTGAATCGTCAATATAAATTTCTGGTTGATTGATGTATACAATATAGCTATTTTGTTTCTTAGATGGAATATTTTATCCGTATTACTGTAAACAGAAGCATTTAAAATAATTAATATTGTCTGAAAATGTGTGTTAGCATATCATATTAAAAGTAGAATTAGGTGAAAATTATTTTCCAAATCCTTTTCCAGGTGGATCTGGATTGAATGATAACATGGAGACTGTGAATGATGGACCAAATCAGGTAAATTGAACACAGAAGATTTTGCAGTAATCTCAATTTTTACTGCACAATTGTTTTGAATTTCATTAATCTTTTATTGTAGTAATAAGTGACTGCATTTCTGTCACAACATGTAGGGATGTTGGCCATTAAATAAAATCTTGTCATTTTAATAACTTTCAAGCTGGAAACACAGTTACTACAAAAAAAGCCTGTGTTATACTCCATTATAATATTAGGTTAATTTTAATTTTCATGTCACATATTTAATTTTTCTACTGTTAGCTGTAGGAACTTTATACATATGTTAAATAATCTTCATAAATTTCTAGGACTAATTTGAATAAATACTTCTGACATAATTTACAGTATATGTTAACTATTTCACAGCTTTACACAATACTAATTTTTCACTAATAAAAAAGAATGGTTTATATACCCAAGTTTAGTGTACTATTCTTATTTCTGCTATTTTGAAATCTTCATTTAAAGCATAGACTTAAGAGGGCTGATTTTTAAGTGCCAATATTTTATCAAAAAAAAATTATTTTCCAGATATTTTATTATCAATCATTACGTTAATCTCTCTACCTCTCACCATTACTATTCAGGGATTTGTAGTAATGGGAAACAAATTTTTGTATGCCTTCGTCAAAGAAGGGTGCAATCTCTTGACACAGTCAGCCACACCACGGCACATCAATCACATTTTTACAACCTTCATTAAACTGTCTAATCTACTTCCTCACCAATCCATCACTCATTATTGCTTCCCCATACACCCCACACAATTGCCAATGAATCTTAGCTAGTATAACATTCTTTCCATTCAAGAAACGAATTGCTGATCGGACTTTAGAGTTGGTGGATTGTTCAATTGTTTCTAACATGTCAAAACGGTCTAACAAAAATTAAACACAAAGTGATGATACTTCACAGCTGTGTCTGCATGCTCAAAACCACATCTACAGTGGCAAAAGATAAAAATGGCACTTTAAAAGCAGACATTGTATATTATTAATATTAAACATTTTTATTAGATTTTTCACTCTCTTTTTTATTCTTCTGCAATAAGCGGTTTGATGTATTTATTTGTGACACAAATAAATGTCATCGGGAATTTAGATAAAAATTAATCCAATTTTTATATTGGTTCTTCAAGCAAAGTATGTATTATTCAAGAATGAATAAAGGATTTTTATTTGTTTTGTATACCTAATAATGATTTTAATATTATCCAGCGTTAATAGGTTTGTGTACTCTATAATTAAACTAAATATTTGTAAACATTTTCACTATTACATTCATTAAATCCAAGAGTAACAACAAAATAACTTGTATTTCTCATAAGCATCATGTGCAAGTTTCTGTCTTGTTTAGGCAAATTAATTTCAATGTTTTCAGCATGTATTACATAATTTGAAACATTTTAACATGATAATTAATTTGTATTTCTATAAAAATATTTGTCAACCTCCAGCAGTACGCCATACCCCTCCCTAAGAAAACCATTTCCCATTGTTAGCATTTAGCAGAGGATTTTCCTTCATTTACTCTTCTCAAAATAATTATTGGGAAAGAGATGTGATGTGTTTGGGGCAGGGCTTATGACGTGTGGCTAGAGGTACCAAAATTGTTGCAATTGTCTAGTTGGGTGCATAAAACTTTGATTAACTTACAATCCTCAATATATTTAATAAATTATAGCTATTTTTTGCAGAAAGAAACAGATGTAGCAATTGATGTTCATTTTCATAAACTAATGGAGCTGCTCAATACAAGTGAATTTTTAGCAAGTACCCTTAAGCTAGAACTTGATGAATTTAGGAGGAGGTAAAATATGATGTGTTAAACTTTCTTTCTTAATTCATTCTGTACGTTCTGTGTAAATATACTTATACAACAACTTTGCTTGTTTCATATCGGCTCTGCTAGAAGGGTTTCAACCAGTAGTACCAATAGTGATGGTATGGGCTTAAAAGGAAATACAAATCGAAAAAGAAAAATATTGCATGAAATATGTACTACGCCTGCTGTATGTAATTTATTTTACTTTTCTTTTCTATAAAATCTTAGTGTCTAATTTGTAATTAGTTTTTCTTTGTTTATTAAATTATTTCCATGGATTGAACTTCTTTTTGTCATGGTTCAGATTGATAGATTGTCTAAATATTAATTACAGTGGATTTCAGAAATAAAATAACTGAAAAAGGATTCAACCTAATTCACTATATTTTACATGCTGTATTTATCATTAATTTCTTTATTATTTTAAACTTTTATAATTTTTAGATTGTTCAATAGCTTTAATGATAGATTTCTATTTCACCCAGGCAAAGAAAAATAAAGGACATGCTCAAGTTGCAAATGTAGCCAATCAGAATATTAATTTATGTGGCGCTAATTGTCAAGTTTCTGATAAACAACCCATATTATTTGAAGGAGGAGTTCTGCGAGATTATCAGTTGGAGGGTTTAACTTGGTTACAAGTATGTATTCTCTCTCTCCCTGTCCCCTCCCCTCCACCTCTCCCTTTCTCTCTCTCTCTTTTTGTTTTAACCGTGCAATTGGAATTGGTTTATGAACACAAAGTGGAATCAACTTTTACTTTGTTATTCTTATGGCTCAAATGTGAACTTTTGCAGCATAAATTTCTGTAGTTATGTTTTGTTATTTTGATTTTTACTGCTTTTATTTGATACTGACTCTGTTTTCTCCATTTTTTATTTACTTTTTTGTTTTCCAATTAGTTCCTTTCATTTTCCTGTTGACCCTATCTCGTAAAGTGTTTTTATCAAATATGCTTCAATTCTAATGTTCTGTTCTGTATTTTCTGTTGATATGTATTTAAAATACCTTTTTAAAATTTTGTACGAATTATTAATTGCATTATTCTGTCAATTTATCTTTCCTTGTTTGCTACAAAAATTTAATGATTTTACTTTAATGAACAATCAATTCTCTTGATTTTAAATATAATGAATTGATGTATTTGCAGAGCATGTACAAGAATGCTTTGAATGGAATTTTAGCAGACGAGATGGGGCTAGGAAAAACTCTGCAAGTCATTGCTTTCATATGCCACTTGATTGAGAAAAAGATTGTTGGACCATATCTGATAATTGCTCCATTATCAACTCTGCCAAATTGGGTGTCAGAATTTCATAAGTTTGCTCCGAAGGTAATTTAAATGTTTTGGTTAACTATGTCTGGTCTCCGCAATTCAAATAATGGTGCCAACACCTAAATGCTACTATATGCATCCCAAAAATGCTGAGAAATTGATTTTCTTGCAAATGCCAGCAGTTATAAGTATTTGCTATCAGTCTGCCAACTGGTGTATATGTTGTTTGAGTTTGTTTTCTGTATACCATTTTTGTTGTTTCTTTGCCTTGCTTTTTAGGGGCAAAGAATTTCAAGTTAATGTTCTTTTAAATCAAGAGAATGGCAACTAAAATTCTTAAAGGAAAGCTTTTGGTGAAAAAACTTTAGATTAAGTATGAACATTTGTGTGGTTTAAGCATTTCAAAGGTGGTTGTGAATATGTGTAATATGATGAAATATAGGATGACTAAATTTTTGGAGACCTGAGAATACAGTTAAGCATGAAGCCATTTTATGAAACCAAACATGAGCAGTTCATGATCAAAGTTTAAAAGCTTTCCTGGTTCAGTTTTCAATGTGGGTACAACAGCAATTAAACTGTGACATTTCAATGACTATTAGTGATTTCGAGGTGCCTGGAAGATGATGAAGGGCTTGTGGTCATTGAAATATGAATGTAGACCTAGAAAACTTGCAGCATTATTTCCAAAAGTGTTATAATTTGAGCTATTGTGTGCTAACCATCTTTGAAGGGATTGTAGAAATATTGGATAAGTAATTCTCTGTAAAGTTTGGCAGCACCTAGAATTGTAAGCTCCACTAATTTTCATTAGTAGCTTTGTGTGTGTTGATATTATTTATGTTCTTTCACTAGCATGTCATTTGATGTCACCCCTGATAACTATCGTTCTTGTCGACTGTATATAATTATGACATTGATAATTATTTACTTCTATTCATATTGAATCACACTAATGATGTCAAAGTTTATAGAAGAATAGCTGCCTTCTTATTATTGAGATGCAGATTTATTAAACCAATTTTTGTGTATAATTCATGGAGATCTATTTTACCTTTATGTAGTAAAAGAAGACTCATTTTCTTTTCAATTTTCAGTCTGTATATTTAATGTTTGTATTTATTTTGATATTTTTCTCTGTTCAGGTTCCCGTACTTTTAATGCACGGGACAAAGGAAAAAAGGTCCTCAATCTTTAAGAAAGTTCGTTCTTTACAAAAAATTAATGAAACGATGAAAGCATATCCTGTAGTCCTAACCTCATTTGAGGTACCTATGTTGAATAAGAACCTATTCAGGAAAACCACCTGGCATTATGTAATAGTAGATGAAGGGCACAAGCTGAAGAACAAAGATAGTCAATTTTCAAGGTAATTAATTATTCTATTTAATTGAATTTGTAGCATGTAATGAGTAAGGATGTAATTGGTATGAAAGGGAATTTAAATAATGAAGTAATTTACAAAAAAAAATAGGAAAAACAATTAAATTTGATGTTTCTGTATTTATAAATCAGATAGAGAAATTTCAACTGGCCCAAAATCTTAACTAATCAGGAAATTGTTTCCTTTAAAACATTACAATTAAATTAGTACATTTATTTAATTCAAACTGATTTTAGTGTTATTTAGTTTGTCAAATTAGCTTAAAGCTAATTACATATTACTTTTCTATCTTGTCAAATTAGTTCTCACTTGCCTTAAATTTGCTTTACTTGGTTGGTCATTTAATCCCCAAACTTTGTTTTTATTTTGAAGAATCCATAAAAGCATTGTTTATTTCTATGTAGTGTTATGATTTTTTCAGGGAGTTGAAAAGTTACGTCACCGCTAATAGATTATTGTTGACTGGAACTCCATTACAAAACAATTTAGCAGAGTTATGGTCTTTACTAAATTTTATCTTACCTGAAGTGTTTAATGATTTATCTGTTTTTGAACATTGGTTTGAATTATCAGAGCTAGAAGATCCAGAAAACAACGCTGAAATCATTAGACACGAGCAGAAAACCAAAGTCCTTAATGCAATGCATAAGGTAATATTCATCTTAACTCTTTTGTTTCAGATTACTGTTATTGATGAGCTTATATGCTTTTATATTGTATATTATGCAGATCAGAACTATTATTTATTTCATGATTGATTAATTAACCATTAAGTGTGAAGCTTATCTTGCTAGATCAAAATGAAGAAATTAACTTAGAAATCATAGGATTGATTGATTGAGAGAAGAAATCAGGAAGTTCTCCTAAATCTAAAATCAGATCATTTACTTATTGTATAGTGCTAGGTGAACATGGGAGTAGGATTCTTGAGCAAGTCAATCATTATAATGTGATTTGACAGAATTCCTATGAAAATAGCAAGTATAAGGAAACTGTAAAACGAAAATAATAATTCAGGTATATGCATAATCAACTGTCACTTATGTTAATTAAAAGAATAGTATAATAAATTGACATACTCTTAAAATCAGCTGAGACTATCTCTTTGGTTTTTGCATTATTTTTATATAGCAGACCTTCAACCCAAATTTTACTTTTGAAAAATATTTGTTTCCCATTAACAAGTTGAAAAAATAGGGATGTTCATCTTACACGCTGGCGTGGCATGCATGGGAATATGATACTTTAGCACTAAAGAATAAATGTCATTTCCATTAGATCTATGGTAATAAAAAGGATGTTGAATGTAAATTATTTTGAAAGAATTTGTTTGTTTTGTAATGTTAAAGTTCTAACATTTCAGATCTTGGATACATTTCTACTTCGGCGTGTAAAGGACGAAATAGAACTTGATCTACCTCCGAAAAAAGAAATTTTAGTTTACTGCAAAATGTCAGAACTGCAGTTAAATTTATACAATTCAACTGTTGACAAAACAATTGACCAGTTTGTCAGCAAATCGGTGAGGCTTCATTTGTTTCGCTTTGCATGTCACATTATTACCAATAAGCATATAAAAGAAAAGTAGTATCAGGAAGAATTTTAATATCTTAGTTGTGTTTACATTTTTATACAATTTGTAAATGTAATAAGAGAAGAAATTTTGATGGTTAATTATATAGGATTATAAACAATGTTTCCATGGCAAGTGTGGCCATCTGATTAGTAGACCTGACAAAGATTGCTGCGCTCACCATGAAAACTTTATTTTATAATTCTTTATTGACCCAGGTGAAAAAACCCAAGAACTTTTAGTACAGCAACTACACCGGGAAAGTCATTGTTCTTTAATTTAGTTAGTAATATAGTTTTCACGTTAAGGGAGAATTGTCAGCTGTAAATAACATAATTTTTAAGTGAAAATTTAATTCAGTTGGGAACCTGATAATTTATTTATTTATTTGAAAGGCCCATGCATGTACTTTCAAATGAAAAAGAATTTTGTTTTTACCTCACACACACACCTTGTTTTATTCCATTTCAACATTGACCCGCCCTTATTATGCTCTGAAAATTTAAACTCTGCCTGCCAAATTTACACTTCAGGTAAACCTCCAAATTTCTCTATCTATTTCCTGTCCTTTTTAATTAACTAGACAATATATATATATATATACACACACACACACACGAATTAATGATTGAAAAGTGACCAGTCGTCAGCTAGCCGACGACTGGAAATGTCTTCCTAACTTTCTGATGAAGGGGGTGGTGCCTCTGAAAATTCAAGTTCTCTAAACCTCACAAGGTGTCTACCATCTATGAACCTCAGGTAAGTCACCTTCTTACTATCTCTCTGTCCTTTCCCCATTAATTGTTTTAATTAACATGACAATGTCATTTCCTGACTCATATATATATATTTATTTATTGGATAAGTGACGAAGTCACACATTTGATAATTGGATAGAAAGAAAGATAGAAGTATTTGGGAGAAAGGCAGGAAATTTGCTCTTTGAATCATATGTACTCTTCTCTACCCATCCTAACTTGAAAACCTAATATATAGACTGAAAATGTTCGGTTGGTCATATTCGATGTGGTGGTGGAGTGGTTAGACACACGCCATGGCTCTAGTGACGATACACTGCTGTTTCATGTACCCAGTTCTTGGCCACATCGAATTTTTTCAGTCTTTCTTCCTTCTTCCATTCTCCATGATTCCAGGAAATGATGTCTGGTTAATTAAAACAATAAGGACAGGAAAGAGAGATACAAAGTAGGTGACTACCCGAGGTTCACAGATGGCAGGCACCTTGTAAGGTTTGGAGTTCTTTTTAATATTTTGAAGGCACCATCCCCATCATCAGAATGTTAGGAAGACACTAATAGTGGTCAGCTGTTCGACGAGTTGTTGGCCAGCCAATCACTGGAAGTATCTTCCTAACATTCTCTGAAAATGTAAGAACTTCAAACCCTACATAGTGCCTGCTATCTGTGAACCTTGGGTGAGTCACCAACTTTCTATCTCTCTTTCCTGTACTTAAATGTAAATTTATTTTAAATAATCTTTCAGCTATGTACCCATTTGCCTTAATTTTTGAGGCTGTGACTTTATAAACTTGAATGTACCTTGCATTC